>JAOBBC010260830.1:0-14616 GCA_025388495.1 Curcuma longa | reverse complement strand
TTGAACCTCTAATCAGTGTCTGCTACTTTAGCATGTATCCTATTGGCTATGGTTGATTCGGTCTATGGAACATAACTTGGAAAGCGGCTGATTAGAATGAATAGATTCTAGCTAAAAAGAAAGATTAAATATATTTACATTCTTTGATATTATTCACTGGTCGACCCATTTCTGTTATGTATAGAAATGATTGTAAATATTGAATATGGAACATGCTCTTGACATATAGTCATAATGAGGGATTAGAGATGTTCATATTAATGTAAATTGAGATTATTTAATCTTTGTAAATAGCAAGACATGGATATCTCCAAGTTAATGGTTGTGTGCCACTGAGAGATTAAATGTCTTCTGGATAGCGGCTATGTGCCACCAGGAGATAAACTATGTGTCATTATGAAACTGAGTGTCATCATGTGAGCAGCTAAGTTAAGTGTAACAACTTTCTTAGCGATAATTGCTCAGTGTGCTTGCTGTCTCACGAACCATTTTTCCTGAAGTATGAATTGGATGCTCTTACTAGTCTTGGTGACTGAATGATCTTTGTGACTATCGATCTTTATTCCTAATGATCTTTGTGATCATTTACCTTTATGGATTGTCTTGAACGAGTAGGAGATGTTGAACGTTCAGAGATGAAGGGGTGTCGCCCCTTCATCTTCTGAAATGGAAGCTTCATCTACCGGAAGCTTCATCAAGAGAGGTTGCGGTTGATGAAACGAAGGGGCAAAACCACCCCTTTGTCTTCCTGATTTCTACTATATAAGGCATCCAAGATCCATGGGAAAAGAGAGAGAGAAAAAATGAAGAAGCATCTTCAAGGGGTTTTGGTTTGTGAAGAACCTGAGGAGGTCCGGTGGTGATCTTCTTGAAACGACGGTAGCTTCTTCTTCTTCTTCGACGAGGACGGTAGCTTCTTCTTCTCCGGCCACGATAAGTCCTTTTATTGTTTCGTACAATCAACAAGAATAGCGATTATCCTGTAGGCAATGCTCTGATACCAACTGACGCCGGAAAGAATAGTAATTATTCTGGAGGTGGAAAATTGGAGGAGAATTGGGGAGAGAACAAGTTCGAGAAATTTGGAATAAAACAAGTAGAAGGTCGCGACGGCACCACTTCTAGGGTTTTTGCCAAAAAAGAGAAATTTTATTAATCAACCAAAACTGTTTCCTAAACATCAACTTATAAGATGTTTATATAGACTCAAATCCTAAGAAAGATTCCTAAAAAAAAGAAAATTTCTTAACAAACTCGAAAAGAAAGATTCCTAATAAAAAGAAAACACTTCTTAACAAACTTAACAAGAAAGATTCCTAATAAAAAAAATTTCTTAACAAACTCGAAAAGAAAGATTCCTAATAAAAAGAAAAATTTCTTAACAAACTTGAAATCTTAAATGGACTTAAAATATAAAATCCTAAAAAAAATTTAACAAACTCAATCCTAAAAATCCTAAACGGATTTAAAAATCCTAAAATAAAAAAATAGAACTTATCAAAACTACTCTAAATACCAAAAACTCTGAAAATTACTAAAAAATTATCAAAAATAATAATAATAATCTTCAAATTCTCCTGCATCACAGACACTAGGCAGAGAAGTCTCAGTGGATCAGAAGAATCAGACACTAGGCAAAAGATCAGATAAGCTGATTTAGTAGAGCACTTGATGGATCAGCTAGACATTAAGTAAGAAAAATTTTAGTAGGTCGATCGGACACTGAGCAAAAGAAGTCCAAACAGATTAGCTAGATAGGATATTTGATAGGTAAATAAGATAAATCCTGGGGAGATCTTTCATTCTGAAAGACAATGAGAATGTGTACTAGTTGGGACAACATTAGACATTGATCTGACTAAAGAACCCAACATAAGTTTCTAAGTCGAGATCAGATAGTCATAATGTCAAGATTGATTCATGCATACTTATATATGTCTAACTCTATTTCGCAGATCTATTATTATTATTTTATTGCACTAATTTTATTTTATAGAAAAATAAAGTATGGATTGATCAAAAGATTCAATCGATCAAATACGGTGATTTGGTTGACCAATCCGAGTAGATAGGCACATATCAAATACGGATCGAGCCAAGAAGGAAATAGAGGTTTAGTCGACTAATCAAGAGGATTAGTCGACCAAACAACTATAGAAAGAGTAGATCGGATGAGATTGGATCAAACAGTAAAGGAAGTTTTGGGGTATAGTTGCTTGATTAGGTGGATTAATTGATCGGACAAGCGAATTTCACGGGATTGATTTGATTGGATTGGAGCATATAAGGAAAGTTCAAGGTCCAAACGATTGATAGGAGGTTAAGTCGACCGGATTAGTCGATTGATGGATTTTCAATCTACCTGATAAAGGCTATAAAAGAAGCCTCAAGATCCTAGGTTAATCATCAAATTCTCTCATTAATTCCTTCATCGATGGTGCTCAATTAGTGCAAGATCTTCTACTACTACACCAAGAGGTCCTCCGACAACCTACGTCTGCATAGTACATCTTACATTATTGGTATATTTAGTTTCTTACATTTTAATTAAAGTGATTGCCCACTCGAAAATGGTTCAAGGGATTGTGGGCCTTAGAGTAGCAGTCGTTGAACTATGAACCAAGTAACCATTTGAGTTTATCTTATTTTAGTTTTTCGTTGTGCATATCTATTTGGTTTTCGTAAAAGAAAAGAGATTTTCAACGAGTGATATCCACACTCTCTATCGCATATTTGAATCCTACAATTGGCATTACAGTAAGGTTGCTCTAAATAAGTTTAATCACTCTTTTAAGCTTTTGAAAAATATTCTCTTTTCTTTAGACAAATGTGCAAAATTTTTAGAATATTTTTTTTGCACTACTACCCAAGATCGTAAAAGTCTGGGAATTCTTTGTAAATGTTTTCTTTGTAAAAATCGAATGGCTTAACAAGGGTTTAGTACCTCTTCCCACCACTTTTCGATGGTAAAAATTTCCATTTTTGGAAGAAGCAAATGGAGCAATTTTTAAAGATGGAGATCAACATCAAGAAAAGTTTTAAACTACCGATCAATAAATTCGAAGAACCTCTAGAAATGAAAAGTTGGACCTCCGACAACAAAAGGAAGGCTCAAAATGATGCTTGGGCCACATACATCCTGCAGTGTGAATTGACAAATGAAGAACTTGATTGATTAAGAGCCTTCAACAACGCTAAGGAACTTTGAGATAAGTTGGTAAATCTTCATGAGGAAATCAAAGATTAAAAGACAACAAATCATCTTCGGAGTAGTCGAACATGGAGGAACCAAATCATACGAGCTTCATGGCTCTAATGGCAAATGAAAAAGTAGTTGAATTAGAGTCCAAACTCGAGTCTGAGTCCGAGTTCGAGTCCAAGTCAAGCCACGGATCTGTATCCAGTTCAAATGATTAAGAAGAAAAGTTAACCTCTCCCTTATTTGATAAATTGTATCATATAATTAGGTAAATCCGATGAATGGGTTAGATCCTTTCAAAAGAAACACTAGGACGAATGAAACTCCGGTCCAATAACTCCTGTAATTGGATCTTAAGTTCCTCACTTAAAGATCCACTGTAAGGGTATGACCATTGAAATCCAACGGGCATCCCTTGATCTGTTGATTGGTAATCAGCACTTTACTCGATGGTAAAGATACTACTAGACTACACGATCTAACCATAGAAATTCCCTCAATTTTTCTCAAAAATAATCTAGACATAAATAAGTGAGAACTATCAGTATCAATCAAGGTATCAACATATATAGAATAAATCAAAATCATACCTCGAATGACTGATCCATCGGCCCGCTGCACCTCCTCTCGTGTGATAGCATAAACACGACCAACCTTTGTACTGAATGGCTGGGTAGCTGAACGAGATGCAGTCTACCTCCTCTCTGGCTGAAACTGACTCTGAGATATAGATGTCATCTGCTGAATATAGTGAGAAGGTAAACTGTAGGAAGTCAGTGCTACTGGTGGCTGCTGCTGCTGCATCAGAATCGCTACATAACAGACCTCTAGCTATGGAGCTGTCGGTAACACTATGTACTCTTTCCCTTATATCTGGTACATTTGTCCTAAAGACGGTAGAGATTTCTGCTGATAAGGTGCTCTATGCCTCAATGGTACCCTCTGCTATCGCGGCTATGTAGATTATTCTCCTGAAGTGGTAGTATCAGTGAGCTCCAGCTGAGTTCTCCGAGTGTAATCACTGATCATATGACCAGGTTGCTTGCAATAATAGCATACAGCCTGATCTGATGGACAATCCACTACCTGATGACTACCAGATCCACACCGAAAGCATTTCTTCTCCATAACCTCCTTTCCCTGGTTCCGCTGGAACCCACTCGAAGATCCGGCAGGTCTTTTACCCTTCTGTCGTCTTGAAGAATCCTGTATCCCGAATCCCTGAGCTGGCCTCTTCTGATCATAAACTGTAAGTTTGGATTCTTCATCTTCTCTGCGTCCTTTTCACTAGTCACCTGCTGCTGAGTCATCTCACTGAACAAAGTTTGATCCAATGCCTCTCTGTACATACCAATCAAAAAACCAGACATCCTCAGTCAAATGTATGCAGTCAATCCCTGAGTGAACTGGAACATCCGATCACTATCTTGAGCTACTAAATGCAGACAGAACTCAACGAGTCAAAAGAACTCCATGTTATAGTCTGTAACAGAGCAATCACCCTGCTTAAGGCTCAGAAACTCCTGGCGCTGTGCCAAGCAGAATGCCACTGAAAAATACTTTCTCTTGAAAGCCTCTCGGAATGATAACCATGATAAATCTTGCTCTCCAAATATAATCCTCTGAGTCTTCCACCACGTGACAGCCTGATCACAGAGGTGGTACACAACTAACTTGACTTTCTCTGCCTCTATACAAGTAATATATACAAAGGTATCTGTCAAATTTTCCAACCAAGAATGAGCAACCCATGGGTCAGATCCTCCATGGAATAAAGTCAATCTATCCTTAACGGACTTTGCCAGTAACAATATTTGGCTCTTATCCACAGCCTTACTAGTGGTAGCCGGTACAAGGTCCGTCAAGGGTATCTCCTGCCTATCCATAACATCCTCGAAAATCTTCGGCTCTACTGGCGTAACGGGTGATCTCGGTGGTCGACCTCGTCCTCGATTTACAGGGGTCATAATATCACTTGGTAATGTAACTACTATAAATTTCTAGAAAAAAGAATAAATGTACTAGAAATTCTCACTTACAACTGCTTGGAGAATTCATGTCGTTGTCTGTCCCATCTCACAATCTAGATAAAATAAACCAGAATACGATGAAAAATCCGACTACAACTCCAAAAGAATTTCAAAAAGACTTCGAAATCTGCTACAATGAAAAATCCAAAAGAACCTAACCTGCTTTGATATTAAAATAATTGTCACGTCCTAGAAGATAGTCATCCAAAAAAATTTCGACAGCATCTCTCCTGTAACAATGCAACTTTCCTGAATACATTTAACATAAGACCTACACAGCTACAATCCACATATCACAAAGTACATAAGAGATACTAACTACATGAATAAGGCCCACACGGCCACAACTAGTAACCTAACACATGCACAAAAACCAAAACGTATATATGAAAAAATTCACATGAGATAAGAAAAGTTCCGCAGAGAAACATAGCAAGATCCAAATCCACCCAAGTACAAACGAAAGTCTAAGTCTCAATACACACCAAAAACAAGTCCACGAATAAAGTTCACAAACCAAATACAACCAAAATTCATACAAAGTAAAACCATAAAATAAATTCTCCTCCTGTGAGATGGAGGTAGTTTGACAGAACTCCAAGCTCCAAGTAAAATATCCCTATTGCTACCTGAGGAAGAATAAAAGACACCCCAGGATCTGGGTAGTGAGTACAAAATACTCAATGGAATACAAGATAGAAGTGCACAACATCTACATCAACAGAGATATCAAAGGATATACAGTCTCTCCAAATGATACATAAGGAAAAGTCAATACTACTTAACAGGTAATAGGAATCATGTGAATTCAAACAATGCATGTAATGTCATACAATGCAACAATCATGTATCAAACAAGTGCAACAGTCACACACAGATGTTGTAAAACAACGAATGCAGTATAATAATCTACCAGCAAATGCATGTATATATGCAACACACATCACAGGCAACATGCATGGTCAATGTCTATACTCGTCATCCCCAGTCACCCATCCAGTGCAGTGAACTAAGGCGCGCGATAGGACAACTACACAGACTCCAACAATAAACCACTACTAATCAAGTGGGGAGCGGGCAGTATCTCAGGAGGGCTATCTAGCCAGTCCTGGTTGCACCCAATATAGCACAACAAATGCTCTCACTCCTGTCCCACCATAACATGGTGTCAGGTGAGTGCCAACAACAACAATATCAACCAACATCACCTACTACTAGCATGTAGATATTATGATGCTCAACTCATCAAATAATGCCTACATCTACTATAGCATAGTCAATATAAATCAGGATAAGTCATCACAGATCAATGATACATAATTGAGATTGTATTGAAAACAAATAGATTGTATCAAAGGTCAACAGACATGTATCAAGCAACGAGTGAAACAAAGATATCAACAAGATAACTAACATGAGTAATTTGGATAACAACAGGATAATTAATAATAACAGGTTATACTAAGTCATGCACTAGAATAAAACCTGTATTGATCAAGTACAGGGTACCCACCTGATGTGATGAACGTCGATAAAAAGAACCCCCAAAAAAATATAAAACTCTGTATATATCAGGATCAATGAGTCAAAGTCCTACAAATTACAACATACAATATTAGTCCTGCAAATTACAACATACAATACTAAATACAATAATACATTAAATTTTACCTAAAAACAACCCTAACTATAATTCAATTAAAACTATAATCCAATTGGATTCATAATCCAATTGTTATCTATAAATCCCACCAACTTAATAAAATCCAGCCCATCCAATTAACTCATGCTAATTAAACATAAGTTAATCTCATTATAATTGATCTTCAATCAAATCTAAACCAACTGATCAAATCAAATTGATACAAGTTAATTTAGACTCAAGCTAAGGATCAAATACAATTTCACTGATCCAACCCAACCTTAACATATAACATCCATCAACCTAATCAAACTAATTGGGTTCATGTCAACTTGCAACAAAGTAAACCTAACATCAAGAGCTCATTGAATAGATTAACCAAGCCTTGAAGATCCACCCAACGGATCAATCCAAGAACCCATTAGCAACAACAAATCTCAACCGAAACCCACAAATGTAGCATAAACAGAACCAATTTCAATAACTCATGAACAAACTGATTAATTCATCCTCCTCAACCTCACAGACAGATTGCCATCCTTAACAACTGATCCAATAGAACAACCTAATAGGATAAACTCCTAATAGATCCAACCATGACAACCCATCAACACATCTACAAACTAGATCACTCATCAACACAACATATCTTAAATCGGATTCAGAAAATGACACGCAAAAATAAATCAGCTTGAAAGAACTTACCTTAGATTCTAAACCCCTTGCCCTAGAAATGAGCTCCGATCTCTCCTCCTCGTGGTCGAAATCAGATACGATCCCACCATCACCGATCTGATTAAATCGGAGGAGATTCAAAGAAATCCCAATGAGATTCACCATAAGAACTACGCACAACCAAAAGAAATCTCGAGCTCAGCATTCCCTTACCAATCAATTCTCCTCCTGTTCGCGCCAATCGCAGCTGCCAACGGATCCAATCACCCCTCGACGAGAACCTTGTACTCGTCGATTAGAGCTCTGGTCGTCAGTTGTTCAACTCAACTTCGACTCGTGCTCTGGAAGAGTACGCTTGAGCGTTAGGGAAGAAGAAGGAGAGGTAGAGGACGCGATCGGGAAACAGAGGAAGGAAAATCGCGATCTAGGAGTGTTTAAAGCCATCTTAACGGGTCTCGAGTTTAACCCAACCCGAACTGAAAATCCAATATCAAAGGCTAACTACTGGGTTGTTATTTGGGCTTTATTTGGGCTCCTAAATTAGGCTTTTAGGGTTGGTTGAATTAACCTCTTAAATGGGTTTCATTAATCCCCTCTTAAACCTCAACAATTAGGGTAATTTATTTACAAATAACCCCCTACAATTTTCTCGTATTTTACAATAGTAGTAGATGCGTTGAGTATGAAGTCCAAACGTGTATTGACATGTTTGGCAGTTACTGAGATAGTCAGACAATTTTCAAAGTTAGATTTGACTGAGTTAGGACAAACACAATAGGGCATATTGGTCTTCTTGATTGCACAATCTCCATTAGTTGAATGGATCAAGGAAAGTCAGGCAAAAGATCAATATCTCTGATTGATCGCTAGTGAGTTGGAGTTAGGCCCCAAGCCAGACTTCTCTCGTGATGTGGATGGATCTTTGAGATTTTGAGGTAGGTTGTGTGTTCCAAAGGTACACCTTGTGAAGGAAGATCTCCTATGAGAAGCGCATCGATCCAAATTTGCAGTCCATCCGAGCGGTAAGGCCGAACATCAGAGATCAACCGGGCTACTTCAAAAGATTGCAGTGCCCAAATGGAAGTGGGAGCATGTCACTATAGATTTTGTCATGGGACTACCAAGGACCCAGAAGAAACATGATTTGATTTGAGTGATCGTTGATCGATTAACCAAATCAGCACATTTCTTGCCGATTCATAGGATAAAATCTCTTGACCGTCTAGCAGAGCTATATTGTAAGGAGATTACTAAACTCCATGGTATCCCCCTCAGTATTATTTCTGATCGAGATCCACTCTTTACTTCAAGATTCTGACAGAATTTTCAGAAGGCACTAGGTACAAAACTATGCTTTAGCACTGCTTTTCACCCTCAGACTGATGGACAGTCAGAACGTACTATCTAGACTCTAGAGGATCTTTTGCGTGCTTGTGTCTTAGATTTTGGTGGCAATTGGGAGGATCATCTACATTTGGTAGAGTTTGCTTATAATAACAGTTACCATTTTGCTATTCAGATGGCACTGTTTGAGGCACTCTATGGTAGAGCATGTAGATCTCCTATTTTATGGGACGAGATTGGTGAACGTCAACTCTTGGGAATTCAAAGCATTCAACAGGATGCTGAGCTAGTACGGATTATTAGATAAAGACTACTGACTGCTCAAAGTTGATAGAAGAGTTATGCAGACTGAAGACAAAGAATGTTAGAATTCGCAGTGGGTGATCATGTATTTCTTCATTTTGCACCCATAAAAGGAGTTAAGAGATTTGGATTGAAAGGGAAGTTGGCTCCTAGATTTATTGGACCTTTTCAGATCTTGGAGTGGATTGGTGTCATTGCATACCAACTTGCATTACCCCCGTCTTTAGCCGGAGTGCATGATATCTTCCATGTCTCTATGCTATGGAAGTATGTCTCAGATCCGACACATGTCTTAGAGGATCTTACGGTGCCACTACAATTTGATGTAACATACGAAAAATTTCTTGTTCGTATTTTGGATCGCAAGGAACATCGATTGCGAAACAAATGCATCCACCTCATAAAAGTTGGATAGGGGCATCACTCCGATCAGGAGCAACTTGTGAGCGTGAGGATGATATGCACGCCAAATATACTCATTTATTATCCTCAAATATCGATTCCCCTTAATTACTTTAATTTGGGGACTAAATTTCATTTAGTGGGGGAGGATGTAAAGTATTGATTTTTTTTAAATAAATAAATATAATAATAATAAGGGAACGAAGTAAATCATTAGATACGAAGTGAGGGATCTAAATTAAAAATTGGATCGAGTTTGAACTAAAACCAATGGGTAGGCGCAGAGATAAGGATTACATTGGTTCAAACCGAGATTTATTTGGGCTTGATTTGGCTAAATTATAGTCGAACCCAGTATAAGGTTTAAACCAATTCGATCAGTTTAAAAGGAATTAGGGTATTCTTTTCTCTTCTCTTTTTTTATTCTCCCTCTCCGTGCACGCAACACCGCCCATCCCTTCTTTTCTTCTTTCTCTTCCTTCTCGATTTCTCCCTTTCCCTTCTCCACCATAGCAATCCACTTCTCCTCCTTCCTCTTCTCCATCAAAGAGCAAGAGCAGCATCTTGCTGTCGTCGGCGGCGTCACCCCCACCTCCTCTCCCTTCGTCCTTCTCCGTTCCTTTTTCCAGCAACATAACAATAGCTAGGGTTGCTCTCTCCTACCTCTCCACCGCTAGTAGCTGCTAGCCTTGCCTCTCAACAGCCGTTGGAGAGCTCGTCGGTGAGGATAAAAGAAACCCTAGTTGCTGCCCTTTCCAGCCGACCACAATTAGTTACCAATAGCCACCATAGCAGCCATTGATTGGTGTCCTCTTCCAACTACAGGTATTATTGTCGTTGTTCATTATGGCAAGTCCTTAATCTGTTTGAGTGCTTCATATTGATGAAATGCCGCTGTAGTTTCATCGATCAAAAAGGGATATTTTAAGGTATATTTTATTGTAATCAACTTCTATTTAGATTGGTTAAATAAGGTTGTGATTAGATAATAGTGAACATCTCTTATAGGGAATAAGGACATAATTGTATAAAAGTTACAATTCGATCCATCTCATGTTATTATGTTATGAGACATTTATATTGAGATTTGAGTTGTTTTTCTTAGTATTATGTTTGTAGATACTAGTTCGAGTGGAGCACGGTGATCTGTGGACACTCGAAGCTTTTGTGGTACATAAAAAGTGGGTGCATTCTGCCCTTTGACTTGTACATATCTTTGTGCATGAATAAATAAATTAAATTGATTGTGTATACTTATATACCTATCTTCAAAAGGGGATTAAAATAGGGAAATAGGATTAAAATAATTAAATCATTGGAGGGTAAATAATTGATATTATTTCCTGTTCACACATGGGTTCATCTGGGGATTAAGATGGGAAAAGATGTTTTAAAAATTAAATGAATATTCAAACTTACTCTTCCGTTAATACTTATCTTTAAATGATTTGATTTTTTATATTCCATATTGTTGATATTGAATCTTGTTGATACTTGTCCTTTACTTGCAAACCTTATGTTAATACCTTAATGAATGAATAAAATTTATATTAAAAGTTGACTCGAGTTAGTCGTTCAGACTAATCGAGAAGTTATTAATTGAGAATGTAACAATTATGATAAATGATGAAAAAGATATAAAATAAAATAATAGAGATAAAAATAATAAATATTAAAAAGTGTTAACTATTTATATTAGAGCTTTATGCCAGAGTACTGGGTCGTACACTTGAGTAGTGGTGGTGTGATGTTGCTCTCAGTCCAGAGCACCAGACCTCCCATATATTGTTGTGGTAGCGTAGAAGTCGCGGTCAGTGTTTATCATGTCTTCTACCGATGAGGGCTTTTAGTCCGTACATTAGATAACGTATGCGACGATATATTCTGAGAAAGTTATTAGCATATATGTGTGACATTATTACACTCTGATGATATTGGCTCCAATAGTTCACTTTTTAGTTAATTTATATCATTGATTCATATATACATATTGATACTCATAGAATTATGATGTTTACCCAGATTGAGAAGTTATCTTAAGTGATGATAATAAATGATAATTAAGTTGTTATGTTAAATTCATATATGAAAATATTATATGATTCTAGATAATGATAACTGAAGTTAATGATACATATTTATATTATATATAAAAGGAGAACTCTAAGAAGAACTTGAAGTTGAAATAGTAAATTGTGATCTACTCTATTTCCTTGGCTTCTTAAATAAGATTAAATTTATGCACATCTTTTCTGATTATCCACTTAGCCATTGACTAACAATTTGCATTTTTTGGCCTCTAGTTTTACAGGTGCAGACACACTTTTGATACTATATTTGGTTCAGTTTTTCTTAGAGTTGTTTAGAGATCTTAACGTACTGATTCTGGTTTGTTTTACCTTAGTTTTGTGATATTTAAGTTTTGTACATATGTTGTTTTATATGTACAGATGGTTGTCCATAAAACATAATAAATATATATATGAATTTTTTTGGTTATTCTGTTTATATAGTATAGATGGTTCTTTTATTGGCTCTTCTATTATATTGTTACCGAGTGAGGTACCTCCTGTATGCGCGGGAATGACACCTCCAGGGCATGACATCCTCATCCTCATAAGTTGGATTTTTCAAAAGGAAAATAAAGGAACTTACAACATTTATGATCTTGCACTGTAGACGCTGGGATAACTTTGTAATTTATCTTTGTAGATCTTGAAGTATCTCGTCTCAGATGTTACGATTGTGGTGCGATGCTTCCTCAGCCAAAACTTGCCTATCATGACCACGATCACGATCACAATGGCGATCCATCGGATTTGAGAGCTCTAATACCAACTAACATCGGACGAGATAACGATTATCCTACGAGCAATATTAAATCCGTTGGTTCGACTGCGAATGCTGAAAATCAATCTTCTAAAACCTGTTAATTTAGAAAAATATCAGAAAATAAGAAAATAAACGGTACTGTCAAAAAATATTATTAAACTAAAAATTTATTCTTAAATATCAACTAATAAGATGTTTATATAGACCCAAAATCCTCACTTGTAAAGAAAGAAAAATATTTTAACAGACTCAAAATTTTAAAAATCCTATATGAACTTAAAATTCTCAAATAAAAAAATAAAAAATTTTAAAACTACTTTAAATATCAAAAATTTTAAAAATTAATAAAATAAAATTTATCAAAATTAAATAGTAATAAAAACTTTCGGATCATTCTACATCAAATAGTAAGAGTTGAATCAGGAAGATGCGTCATAAGAATACAACAAGGATTTTAAATTTGAGTTTAATTAGGATATACAGGAGAGAAATTCCACCACCAAACACATAACAAGGATCGACTGTCTTTACAAATCAACGATTCCCACACCCGCCCAACTTAGTTGATCTAATGCAGTACTACTAAGCAATTAAATGGCACGTTCTCCTCATGATGTTTGTTCTTCTGAGTACGCCACAAAAATGCTTTATGCTCCTGTCCTTTTTTTTTTTTTGGATCATCTAAGCAAGTAATAAGCGAACACTCGCTTGATACACCACTTTGACTCTGTTAACCTGCTCCCAACCGATAGATACCTATAAGTTAATGTAAATATGTTAAATACCGAAACATGTAGGGGTTTATTTGTAAATAGGTTAATGGGTTAGTGGGTTAGGAGGTTATTGGTTTAATGGATCTTCTGACCCGACCCGCTAAGAAACCTTTAAATCCGGACCTGTTTCTCCCGATCGCGATTTCTCCTTCTTTTCCCCGATCGCGCCTCTCTGCTCTCTGTTTCCGATCGCGAGCGCTGCTTCGTCTCTTCGCCGACGACGCCGACGACGCCGACTGGAGGAGCAGCCAACGCGGAGCTTGAGCAAGGGAGAAGCAGACGATCTGGACCTTGCTCTGTTGGAGATCGATCTCGCCGGAGGTAGTGTGATCCGGCGGCAGCAAATCCGAAGAAGAAGAAGAGGTGATCGGCTCGGATTTGAGGGGGAAAACGATCGGTAAGTGAGATTTAGGTTTTGGGATTTCTTTGATCTTGATTTGGTTCCCGATCTGATGCCGCCACTTTTCCCTACTCCTCCGACGCTCTCACTTGAAGGTCGATCGTCGGTGCCAAGGGAGAACCTCAGCTACTAGCAGTGGGAGCTGTAGGGATTTGGAGTTGGGGTTTGATTCTTCACAGGCAGTGGGCTGTTTCGTGAGGCAAAAGCGGTGACGGTCGGCAGCAGCAAACCGAGGAAGAAGAAGCCGACGGTAAGGAATCTAAGCTAGTCTTTCGATTTGAGATCAGTTCTTTGAGCTTAGATCTAGACTTCTTCTTGGATTCCAGAATTTGGAAGGAACTGCGGTTCGGATTGTAGGATTTCTTGGTTTCGGCCGCAAGCAAGAAAGGAAATCGAGGTGATTTCTAGGGTTTGGAACGGCTTGTTTTAGAGGTAAGTTATCTTGCTTCTGATCTGGGAATTTCACATCTAACTGGATCTTGATTTGGTCAGCTGTTGAGTGATGTTGATGTGGGTACTGCTCTATAGGTAAATTGGGCTGAACTAAAGCTTGGTTGGAGTTTTGGTGTGTGGATTTTGACAGAGCTGATCAAACTGTGCTTGCTGCCAAAGCACGGTTAGCTTGTCCTTGAGGTAAGTTGTGGAAAATGGTTGTGTAGTTGAGTTATTTGTTTGTGGGATAGAATGTGATCTGTTGTGTGGATATCGATTAATTTAGATTGGAAATTAAATGGTTGGAATGGATGTTGTTGAATTGTGGTTTAGTTATGTATAAATGTGGGATTAGGTTAAACCAGATGGGTGGGATTAACCTAAGTGTTGGGTTATGATTAGTAGGATGGTTTAGATTAAACCATGAAATTTAATTTACTGATATTTAATATGATATCATTGTAGTAAATGATGTATTGTGGTTTATTGCAGGACCTTGACTTTTACTGGTCCTATTATATACGAGGTTCGTATTTTCTGGGGGTTCTAGTTATCGTCGATCATCAGATCAGGTGGGTACCCTG
>JAOBBC010260443.1:0-14655 GCA_025388495.1 Curcuma longa | reverse complement strand
GATATAATTGTTGGGAAAATAAAATCCGAAGAACGACAGGAAATAACAGCTGGCTTTGTCTTCTGAAGGCTTAAGCAAGTGGTCGACCGGATGGACTTCCGTCATTATCTTCGTTGGCTTCGCATAATTCTTAAAAGTGAATTTTTATTTTAAATATTTGCTGATTTTAAATTTTACGACGTTCCTTTCATCTAAAACTACGTAATTGAAAATCATGCAAATGTTAATATAGAAAATCTTTTAAGAAATAGATTAAAAATAAAGATCCTTAACACATTTTCATAGCTCTGTTTGTTGGAATATAATCAAAATTTTATATTAAAAATACATAGGAAAGATCCTGGGATTATAAGATGGAAAATATCTCATTGGTACGAGGTCTTTTGAGTAAAACTCAAAAATAAAATCATGAGGACGTGGGTTCAAAGTGGACAATATCGTATCATTGTAGAGATATATATATTCCATCTGGATCTAACAGTGGTATCAGAGCGGGTCCATGTGGTGGGGGCTCTCATTAAGAGATTCGTTGGGATCGTTAAGGGGGCGGATCCGTTGGGATCCGTACCAATAAAGGGTCCGTTGGGACTGTTAAGGGGGCGGATCCGTTAGGATCCGTACAAATAAAGGGTCCGTTAGGACCGTTAATGGGGGGCTCCCAGTGGTCTTTTGTTTGAAGGGTAGATTATTGAAATACAATCAAAGTCCCACATTGGAAATATATGAGAAAGATCTTGGGTTTATAAGATGGAAAATATCTCATTGGTACGAGGTCTTTTGGGTAAAGTCTAAAAATAAAATCATGAAGACGTGAATTCAAAATGAATAATATTATACCGTTGTGAAAATATATATAGATTCCATCTTGATCTAACACTGTTCACTGTGCTTATGCTTATTGTTATCGCATTTAAACGATAAGGTTGAGCAAGGCCTTCAGAATGAGCGAACTTTTTCCTACAAGTCATTAGCATTATGGCTATTTGTAATAGGCTTCAGAATGAGCTAATGACGTGGTCATTTCAAAGGTGGTAGTGTATTTGCACTAATTTATTACAGAGAGATCGTAGATTTATAAATTTAGTTAGTATTTCGTATTGTAGAGGTTAATTTATATTTTTAATTCAGATATTTGAATTTGGTCCAACTAATTCGAAAGGTAGATGATTTTTCCTTTTCGTCTATCGGATAAATTTAAAATATAATTTATATATACTTTGATTCCTATAAAAATTTTAATTTTAATCTTCTTATTTATCCCTCCCCTCCTTTGAGTATTGTATCACTATATCATATGTAAGTCATTGTAGAAACTGCTTTATAGGGGATATAGGATGTTACAATAGATGGTTTGGATTGACTAGAGGAAAAATTGAATAGGGAAAGTTTTTACATTAAAATATCGATGTTATTATATTTAGAACATATTTCGGTCTCACAATCATCATAATCATTTATAAGAAGGTAAATCAGAAAGTTACAATTGTTGATAACAGAGGAGGACATTGTCTCAATTTCGTCGAAATTCGATCCTTATCCACTTCAATAATTATATTCTGTCGTAACTAATTCAATTATATCCCGAAAGTTATTATATTTAGAATAGATAATTGTGTGTATGATTGATTATGTCTAGAATGTATGCAGTAGGAATAAATAAACTAAAGACTACATGATGCTAACATAATACCTTTACATGCTTAGAAGTTTGCTCCTACTCGTAGTCTATTAATATATCAAGTGAATCACTCTACTAAATCCATTATGAATCGCTCCTTTTATATAAAGAGAGCAAACCTTTCACAATCACAATACCTCGTGGATTACGAGTATCTAACCTTTCACAATCAAAATACTAGGTTTTATAGTAGAAAGGGTTCATTTTAAATCACAAAATCTTGATGTGGATTAATTTGAGGACTTAGTTAACACAAGGAAATCTCGATCTATTTTGAACCCAACTTACTAATGCTCAATCTTATATGATACGGTGGAATCGTAGAACTATCACATGATTGCCACATTACTACCACGAAGGGATAATAACCGACAGCCTCCACCTCAGATCTAGACTTCGGGTTTCGACCTTGACGTCTGTTCGATTCCATGTGTCGACCTTACCTCAACCTCGAGTTCCAACCTTGGCGTCTGCTCGACCTCATGTGCCGACGTCATTATAGCCTTGAGTCCTGACCTCGAGTTTCGATCTCGGTGTCTACTCGATCCCATATGCCGATCTCATCTCAACCTTAAGTTCTGACCTCCACGTCTACTCGACCTCATGTGCCGACCTCATTACAACTTTGAGTCTCGACCTCGAGTTCTGACCTCGGCGTCTGCTCAATTTCACATGACTGACCTCGTCTCAACTTTGACGTCAGCTCGACCTCATGTGCCGACATTATCTCAACCTCATGTTCAGACCTCGACGTCGGCTCGGCCTCACATGCCGATCTCACTACTGCCTTGAGTCCCGACCTCGAGTTCCAACCTCAGCACTTACTTGGCATCATGTGCCGACCTCATTTCAGCCTCGGGTCCTGGCCTTGGCGTCTGCTTGACCCTAGGTTATTCTAAAACATAACAAATAAAAATAATAAAAAAATTAAAGCAAATAAGTTTATCTAACATATAAGATTTTAGATCTCCTTGGATCATAATCCCTATTGGGTCTAATCAAATAATGTATTTGATCCTTGGGGATCCAGTACTAGTTCAATCCAACTGAATTGGTCAGGTTGGGCTTAGGAACCTATGCTTGGACTCTTGGTTTCTTGGGTCGATTTAACAAAGATATATATGACTTATGTTTGGCTTTGTGTCCAAGCTGATCAGATCTATTGTATCTAGCCCTTTGAGTTTCAAACATCATGTTAAGATACTTAGATTCCGAGGTAAACTTTTTTAACGATCTTTTCAGATCGTCAATCTAAAGTTTCAACTTAGAATTCTCTTCCTCAAGTTTGACTTGAGTTGAGTTTGCAACTTGAACATTTCTAGTTGATGATCTAGAGTTGACTCTCTCTTTAAGGAATGCTACCTCCTCTTAAAGTTATTCAACTTGAGCGTTGAACTTAGCTAGCATTTTTGATAAACTGTAAATAATTGAATACAACTTTTTAATACTTATAGTGGTTGTGGGTCCTTCTGAAATGGATGTGGATTTGTGGCTTATACTTGAGTCATTGTCTGATTCGCTTTCTGTTCCAATTGGTTCGTCTCGAGCTGGGAGTGCTAGGAAACTTGTGTTGGCTTCCTCTTCTGAGTCCTCTGAAGATGACTTGTCTCATGTTGCTTTGAGCACCTTCTTCTTGGACTTGCACTCTTTCTTCTGGTTAGGGCATTCAGACTTGAAGTGCCCTTTCTCCTTGCATTCATAGCAAGTAAGTTCTATCTTGTTTGTTGGTGGTTTGTTGGAGTTGGGTTTCTGCACCATCTTCTTCATCTCCGACCTTCTAAGTCTGCACTTCTTTCTTAGCATCTTCCGAACTAGATTTACTAGTTCGGTGGTGACTTCGTCATTACTTTCAGTCCTGATGATTCATCGAATTCATCTTCAATTGATTTTCTTGACTTTTTCTTCTTAGTTGGTCTTGCAATAAGAGTTATACCTTTATCTGTCAAAATGACATTAGTCTACTCATATAATTCAAATTCTAAAAATAGTTTGTCAAGTTTAGTTTTTGAAAGGTCCCTGGAGACCTTGTAAGCATCAACCATGGATGTCCACAAAGTGTTCCTAGGGAATACTTTCAGTGCGTACCTGATTACATTCCGATTTTCAACGGGTTAGCCAATTGCATGAAGCCCATTATAGTAGATATTGGATGCACGCGTGTAGTCCACTTCTTCTATCATCTTGATGTTGTAAAGTTTGTTGATAAGGAGATCGTGTTTGCTGACCTTCGTATCGGATGATTCTTCGTGGAGTTCTATGAGCTTGTCCCATAGATCTTTTGCGCTGATGAACAATTTGACTATGTTTAGTTCTTTTTTGGTCAACCCACATTGTAGTGTTTGGGTTGCCTTGGGATCGACTTCGATTTTTCTTTTGGTGGTTGCATCCCATCTTTCGCATGATTGTGGAAGACCGTCGTTATCGATTGGGATCGTGAACCCAGTTTAGAGGACGATCCACATGTCCACTTAAATCTTTAGGTGGTACTTCATTCTACCCTTCCAGTAGATGAAGTCCTTCCTAGATAACAGAGGTGGCCTTGCAGTGTTGTATCCTTCCTGATGGTCCATTGAAATTTTACACACAACAAAAAATTTTGAAATGTACCAAGACTTGGTCTTGGATTAACAGTGCAGTAAAAAATAGAATGAATTGAAAAACATGTTCGATCAGTGCTTGCACTGTGTTCGAGCACCCCCTCGCTCTGATATCAATTATAGGATCGTTGAGAGAGCTAGAGGGGGTGAATAGCGCTTTCGTTGCATTTTCATGATTCATATAAAACTCGTAAATCCTTGCAATAAAAGAAGCAGAGAGTGCAGTGGAAAAAGAAAATAGATATAGGGATTTACTTGGTTCACAGCCACAGGCTGTTACTCCAAGACCCACGATCAAAGGATCGTTTCCAACGAGCAATCAACTATATAACTCCCCTCTTACGAAAGGAAGTTAGCGATTTACAAAAGTATAGGACCGGTAAAAACTATACTGACCTAACAAAAGTAAACACAAATTAAATGTACCGACAGAGTAATGATCTCGAATTCTGGTGCAGCTCTTTGGCGTTACGACAACGTTCCTGGTTGATGCTTCGCGTGAAGATGGTCGTCGCTTGTCTGTAGAATGATGCTTCAAGGGCTCTCCCTCGAGACTCTTTTATTAGGGTATCCGGGTGCCTGAAAGCCTTTCCGAACACCTCCACGCTGTTCGTCAATCCACTATCGACGTTGTTGATTTTGTATTTTTGAGCACCTGCATCCTTTTTTGGGCATCTCTATGTTGACATGGAGGTTCCGGATGAACCTTGACTCTGTAACGCCTTATCCAGATTGGAGCGTCTGGAACCACTCCAAGCACCTAGAAGTTGAGGGGTCCCGACCACTGAGATTTTGCCACTTCACTACTTCACTAGCCCCGTTCTGCTGACATTCAGTCACTTGGAACCCATCCGAGCGCTTGGGGTCCGGTCGCCTAAATCCAGATAAGGACGTCTGGAACACAAAGTTCCAGCCCTTCCTTTCCTACATTACAAGTTAACACAAAACAAAATCTAACAGGAAAGTGTAGCAGTTTAACCAACTATTTTGGTCTTGACTTCGAATTTCCAATGAAATTCTATGTCAAATCGACGCCTACTGTTCCTCTTACCGAGAACACACTCTCACTCACTCCACTCGGGATAATTTACCTGTTGCTAATCAAGTCCTCCAGATTTGTTGGACTTTTACTTAGCCTCGATTCTCTGCCCCTAGGATTTCCACCGCTAGACATCTGATCCACCTGACCTGCCTAGTCTTCCACCTAATGCACTTGATCTGCCAAGTCTTCCTGCCCAGTCCTCCTGATTAAGACTTCCCACTTAATCCTCTAAATTAGGTTTGCCCAGCCTCCAGCCAGGACTTCCCACCTAATCCTCCAGATTATGTCTGCCCAGCCTCCAGCCAAGACTTCCATTGCCTAGTCTCTACTATGATTTCCACTGCCTAGTCTCCACTAGGACTTTCTTGTGCCTAGGTTAAATTAGGACTTTTCTATACTTTTTGCATACTTAGATCAGCTGATCAGTAAATATTACATACTTAACTTGAACCTTTTGTCATTATCAAAACTAAGGTTCGATCATCTGGTGGTCCCTGTACCAACACTAATCACTTCCATAAGTAGACTTCTCACTTTTCATACATCCGATCACCCTTGACATGCTTGGACTTTCCCTTGACTAACCTCCAGTTAAGTCTTCCTTGCTCAGCTTCATTCACCAGGACTTCTTGCCTAGCTTCACTCATCAGGTCTTCCTTGCCCAGCCTCCAACCAGGACTTTCCCTGCCTAGCCTCCAACTAAGACTTCTCCTACCTAGCCTCCAACTAGGACTTTCTTTGTCTAGCCTCAACTAGGATTTCTCTTTTGCCTAGCCTCAAGTAGGACTTCTTTGCTAGTCATTTGATCAAACTGACCTAACTAAACTTCACTCATATTTAAATATTAGATCTTGTTTGGATTAACCCTTGGTTAAACTGATCAAACTTAGGTAAATTATCAAATATTGAAACCTTGGGGACAGACTAGTGCTCCTTACACCAATACCAAAGTCTTTATTTTTTTATAAAACAAAGTTAGCATAATAGACAAAATAGAAGTCTTGCAAAATAGAGTTAGATGCATATAAATGTATGCACGAATTCATCTTTAGTCAGATCAACGCTTAAGGTTGTCCCAATTGGGATATGTCCTCACTACCTTCTAGAACGAAAGGCCTCTCCAAGACTTATCTTACTTACCTGTCAAACATCTGGTCCAGCTGACAAGTTTGGACTTCTTCTTCTACTCACTGGTCGATCAACCCACTAGGACTTTTCTTACTTGATGTCCGAGATGAATTTTTAAACACAACCAGCGACTGTTTCCCTCACTGTCCAATGGGTTTCACACCTTCTGATAATAGGAAAAGTTCTCAAACTTTCTTGTCTTGCATTGACTTATACTCGTCATTCATTGCCTCGATTCACTTTTAAAAATTTAAATCTTGCATGGCTTGATGAAAGTTGATCAGATCATCCTTCGTCATGCCATTGTTTTCCTAATATTCTTGGAGTAGTATTATATAATCATCCAGAATAGTACTCCTCTTTTCTCTAGTAGACCTACGTAAAGGCACTTGTATATACACTAGTTCTTGAGGCTGTGGAGTTTGTTCTTCTAAGAGTTAATTGACAATGTCTTGTTGTTCTTATATTGCATCTTGATCCATGATAGAAATAAAATCATGATCATTATCAGAAGCAATCATAGGAATATATGACATTTTCTCTTAAAGAGTAGTGGGAATACATTGCTCCTCAAAGACAATGTCTGTTACTTTATTCTTCCCCCCAAACTCAATATCCTCAAAGAATATTTCAATTCCCATCTCAAAGATTGTCTTGACCTTGGGATCATAAAACTTATAGCCCTACGATCGCTTAGAATATTTAATAAAGTAACTACTTACTGTTTTGGAGTCTAACTTCTTTTCATGAGGCCGATATGGTCTAGCCTCAACTAGACACCCTCAAATATAAAAATGTTTTAGACTTGGCTTTCACCTTATCCAAATCTTAAAAGGTGTTTTGGTATCTTCTTTAGTGGGTACTCGATTTACAATGTAAGCTGCGGTCTTTAATGCTTCTTCCTATAGTGACTCTGGTAAAGTTGAATGATTAACCATACTCTTTATCATATCGTGAAGAGTTGGATTTCATCGTTTAACTACACCATTCATGGCTGGTATAGTGTAATATGGGATGATTTCAAACTCCTCTAGGTATTAAGCAAAAAGTTCTGGATATTGTTCACCTGAACCTTCGTATATATCGTAGTATTCACCCCTACGATCAGATCTGATTTTCTTAATTTTTTTATCGAGTTGATTTTCAACTTCAACCTTAAATGATTTGAAAATATCCAATGTTTGACCCTTTTCATAAATAAAAAATAAGTATGCATATCTAGAATAATCATCAATGAATGATACAAAATATAGTTGACCATTCTAAGAAGGTGTTGGAAATGATCTACAAACATCTGTATGTATCAATTCCAATACTTCTATAGCACCCTATTTCTTTATTTTGGTATGCTTGCCCTTAATGTATTCAACATAAATATTTAGGTTTGTAAAATCAATGGAGTGTAAAATGTCATCCGATACAAATCGTTCAACTCTATTTCTAGAGATGTGTCCTAAACGTTTGTGTCATAATGCACTTGAGTTTTCAATATTAAATTTACGCTTAGTACCACATGATTCAACATTAAGGATTTCAATATAAGAAGCATTTATATCATAAAGTATAAGCGAATCAGTTCCAACAATATTTGAATTAATAGATAAATTGAACTAATTGTTTCCCAATAAAAAACAATAACTTAATTTGTCTAAATTGAAAATAGAAATCAAATTTTGTCTAAATGATGATACAACAAAAGAATCTATTAAATCTAAATAATAACCAGTGCTTAACAACAATATAAAATGTTCTATTACTTCCACTTTGACTGACTTATCATCACCTGCATAAAGCATCTTTCAGCATCATTTGGCTTTCGGCAGTTCAAACAACCCTACATGAAAACACTTATGTTAGTAGTAGCACCAAAGTCTAACCATCAAGTGTTTCTAGATACTAAAGCTAAATTGACTTCAAAACAAACTAAATTTAAAAATGCACCCTTTTTCACGCGTCATGCATGGTACTTAGGACATTCTTTCTCGATATGATCAGGCTTATTACAGAAGAAACAACCTTTCTTGTTATTATACTGCTCGTCTTTCTTCACATAAGGACCTTTAGTAGCCTCATTCCTTGTTTTCTTGCCCTTATCTTTAGGGGTAGTTGTTAAATTAACACTTTCAACCTTATCTTGCTTCAACCTCTCTTCCTCTTAAACACAGTACGAATGGGCTCATTAAGATTCATTTCTTCCTTTGATGGTTATAACTAATTTTGAACTGATTAAACTAGTTTGGAAGAGAAATAAGCAGTAAATACACAAGTATGTCGTCCGACAATTCAAGGTTAAGTGTCTTCAACCTTGATGCAAGGTGGGATATTTCTATAATATATTCCCGAATATTTTCCTTGCCTTTATACTTCATGGAAAACAAGCTCTTCAGAATTATGCTTGTTTCTGCTTTATCGCTTTTGGCAAAGTGCTTCTCAATCTCATCGAGATATTCCTTAGCTTTGGTGACACTACCAAACACTGCACCTCTAAATGCCGCGCTTGATGATCATAAGACTCATGCGGTCAGAGCGATCCCACTTCTCATAATTAGTCGTCTGTTCAGAGGAACTATAATCCGTAGGTTCAGTAGGTTGTTCTTTCCTAATTGCAAGATCTAAATCCATGTAGCCAAGAGCATTAAGACTGTTCTCTTTTCATTCCTTAAAATTTGCCCCATTAAGGATCTACACTGAACTTAAGTTAGCAGAAATATATAGTAGCAACATTTGCTATAAAGAGAACATAAAAATATAACATAAATAATATGCTCATGTCGAATAAATTAAAATAAATGATAAATCTCATCAAAAGATAACTAATGGAACAACAATATTAAGTCTTTGGGCAGTAATATTATTTATAAATGGTACTCTTGTTGTAATAATCAAACACTAACAATAATGCATGACAAATAATAAACCTATCTTTGGATCGATTTATTATCATGAAAAATAACAAATAAAACCTTTTATTATCTTAAGTAAATGTATAATTTTGTAAATATAAATCTTTCTTTGGGCCGACTAACACTTACATAAATATATATATTTACACTTTATTTAATACCTCAATAATATCTCAATATGTCAAATAAAATTAAATTCAAATATCAAATATCACTTTAGCAACATGTAATTTAAATTTAATTTAATTTGAAATAACAAATATTAATATAGCCTACACAATCCAATCAAAAATTTAAATCAATATTATAAAATAATTTAATAATTTATTTATTTATTATTTTTTAATTTTTTAACATTAATTATTTTATTCAAATGATTAAATTTACTGAATTATAAAGATTAATGGGGCAAAATAAGGACATGGATCGACTCCGAGACAGTGAGGTTGCTGGCCTACACTAGGCTCACAATAGGACGGTTGGCTCACATTGTCTCTCAAATTCCAACCCAATTTAGGTCAAATGTATTTTTTTTGTTGTAAAATATCAAAATGTGAAAATTGAAACCACACCACTATTCATCGTTGCCAAAGCCTCCAAACCGATGCAACTATCCAAAAACACCATTTCGCCGCCGCAGTCGCTCCTTCCCACCAAACCATCGCTAACTTATGGCATTCCATAAAGAAACGACCAATGCCATGCCATCTCTAGCCTTCGATCCGTCAAAAAATGGCTAGACATTTTTTTTCGAAGGCAATTTCCGACGGTGGCTTCCGATAGCCACTTGTTCATCATGGTCGCCCCTACGTGGGTCACTTATGCAGCCTAAAATCGGCCTAGATTTGGCCAATTTATTTCATATTCTAATAGCCAAATCTTAAAATCAAATTTCCCCATTTCCAACGATGAACAAGTGGATGGAAAGATAGAATAGTTGGCGTATGACAACGAAAATAGAATAATTTCTTAAGAATTTGGAGAAATCTAGCTCTGATATCATTGATAGAAAATTGGTAAGGAAATTTCAACACAAAACCCTAAACTATACTCAATTTTGAAGAAATTACTAATATAATAATCAAATTTGTGGAAGCGTACTAGAATTCATAGTTTGCAATCGTTTTTGGGCAATGATATTAAATTTGTAAATTTTCTTAAAATTCAGAGAGTTTTGTTGAAGAGATATAAAACAAAATATCGTTTTGCAAAATAGGACCATACCCCATATTTATAATTTCATTAGTTTGCTTATTTCTTTGGCCTCTCAGCAAATTAAAATTACATATGTGGTATCCACACTATTATATTCATGGTAATTAAGCCCTTAAGTCAATAAATAATAGACATTTAATTAATGACTTATTTAATTGATGACAATAGACATTTATAATTACAATTATGGCCCTAAAATTCTAATATAGCAATCTTGTTTAAGCATATTTATTAAGAATTTTATGAACTCAACTCGAGTTCAAGTTTGTTGTGGCTATAAAAATTGCCGCTTGATAGATCTAATGAAGCTTTATTTCATGGATGGGCTTGGGTAACTCAAAATACATGAAAGGGCGCTAGGAGTTATCGTAGCGAGGTTCCTCCAATACCTAGGGCATCATGGGATCATAAAAAGATTGGAAAGAAAACTACGATCAGGGTTTTAATACCAAATCTCTTCATACCACTATTAACTGTGTTATTTATAAAGAGTCATGCTCCCAAACCCTAACGGGTTATTAGAGCTCAGAGTTGTGGGTCTACACCATGTAGGCAAGACCTATCGAGTTGGAACGGGATCCTAATGTAGTGGAAGCTTATAGCAATAAAAATTAACCTGTTGATTCACACAGAATAATCAGAAAAAGAAATCTTAAGAAAATAGCTGATTGGAAGCCCAACTCATTAAAATGAAACAAAGATGATGTTAATCTTGATGGTGCCCTCTCTGAATTGTGCATCGAGCTTAGGGATATGAATAAGTCAAGCTGAAGTTAGTCATGTTCAACCTTATTTATTTACGTAGCAATCTTGTTCAAGCTTATTTATTAAGAATTTTTTTGATCTCAAGCCGAGTTTGAGTTTGTTCTGGCTATAAAAATTTGTCACTTGATAGATATAATGAAGCTTTCTCTCATGGTTGGACTTGGGTAAATTAACATGCGTCAAAGGGTGTGCAGAGTTATCCTAATTAGGTCCCTTTGATGCCTAGGCGACCATCAAAAGATTGAAAGAAAACTAGAATTAGGTTTCATACTAGATCTCTTCATACCACTATTAACTGTGTTATTTATAGAGAATCATGCTCCTAAACTCTTATCGGTTATTAGAGCTCGGGGTTGTGGGTCTCCAATGTAGCTCACAAGCAACTGAACTAAATCTGCACCATGTAAGCAAGACCTATCTAGCTAAAAAGGGATCCTAATGTAGCGAAAACCTATAACAATAAAGATTAACTTGTTGATTCACAAATAATAAAAAAAAAAACTTAAGAAAATAGCAAAACAGGATTGACCTATTGATTCACATAGAAAAACCAAAAAATCTGAGGTAGAACTCTCAAAATAATTTTCTTGAATTGTGCTTAACCAAAAGTTATCTCATATTTATAGAATGAGCAACAATAATTTAATCAGAAAAATATTTTCAAAATAAAAGGTACATAATTAAGAAAAAATACAATATCATATCAAAGGAATAAGGAAATCAAATTGGAATTTAATTTTGACTTTCTTAAGCTGATTTATTACAAAAGTAAAATTCTATTGAAAATGGAAAAAAATACAAATTTAAAAGTATGAATGAAGGAATTTACGTGAAATCCATCAATTTGGATACTTTTGTCTTATTTGGCCTTGGGGTGATCCCAATGTGCCAAAACAAAAGCTTCTTACACCACGTCATTCTTCTTAGGGGCGTTTGATTGGGGGTTATCATTAATAACCTTGGTTATCTGTCTAAAGTTATCAACTATAACCATGTTTAGTTCAGATTATGATCGATTCCCAAGTAATACAATATCACCGCCACATCAGCAAACGAGTTAAAATCCGAGAATGTGATTACCTTGTCAGCCTAAGATTTTTCACGATTCCTGAGGTTAACAAAATTTTTTTCCATAATTACCCTTTGATTTTAAAACTCAATTAATTGAAATGTATTATGAAATTTAATTTAATAAACTTTAATTTAAAATTTTATAAAATTAAAAAAGACAATATATTTTTAATTTTAAAAATAAAATTAACTAATTATATTTATTAATTTAATAAATTATTTTATTAAAATAATTATTTTAATGAATTATATTATTAAAAAATATATAAATTTATGAGTGGAAAGAATTCGATCTAGAATGCTCAACTACATCTAGTAACAAAATCCTCGGCCTCCCATGAATATGAGTTTTGTTGGGTAGTGGAAGTAATTAATCTGATATTAAATATCTTGCAATGGTGATAACTTCTTCGACAAGTTGGTAGGAGAAGATTAGAAAATTTCTCTATGAATGGCTTGACAATATCTAAAATAGTTATTTCGAAACTCACCTCTTTGCCCAACATAAATAAGATAGATTCTTCCATTTCATCTCCGAACTTTAGTAGAGATAATAGATTAATGCTTGGTTTACAACTGGTAGGCTCTTTTGTAGGTAGGCGTCATGTATTCATAGTTACCCCATCACACCAAATTTAATCTTAGTAATTAATTCCAATAGAAAATGGAATCAAAACTTGTTTAGAGACTATTACCTAACTTCCCTTTTTGTAACAAGGCAAGTTTGTAAGGTTTGAGGTGCTTCTTAATCTTGATGCCCAACTTTTGTATTAATTCTTTAGACACCATATTTTCCACAACTTCTTTAATCAATCATGAATTTACATAATTTTCCATTAATTGTGCATATTGACTAAAAGATATTGATTCACAGTCATTCATCATCTGCCCCCTTGGTGCAAGATAAGATCATTGCACCGCAATAATGGACCTATATCACCACTCATATGCTCTTCTTCTCCTACATTATCATCATCTTCTTCATTCTCATTATGAACATCCTTATCCTATTAAGATAAGATCACTACACCCATGCGGCAATGGTGAGATGGTTTGATCTGCCAATGACATACTAGGCATTTAGAGTTCAAAACTCAACTGCGACTAATTTGTGGGGATTTCCCCTCAAATGGGTAATGGACCCGAGACCGTTGGCTATTGTACTGGGAGGCCATCTTTACTTCCCAATTTATCTTAATGGTCGGTGGAAAACTAATCACGGCATTACTAAAAAATTCTCTTCTTCCTCTATTGCCACAACAACATCACCCACACATTTGTAGTCGTTGAAAATGCCAAAGATGATCTAGTAATGCCTCTTCGTCTACAATCCTGAGCTTGAACTCGCTTTTTTTTACATGAATGAACAGATCAAAGTCAAAGGTGAATTTTTAAACACAACTAGTAACAGAAGGAAGGAAGGAATGAAGCAACAATTGAAGGTAGTTTTAAAATTATAACTTTGGCAATAAAAAATAACTTAAAGTATTAAAAATAAATTTAATAAATAAAAATCTTATTTATTTATTGTTTAGTAATTATTATTTTCTATTTGGATAATAAATAATGAATTAATTATTACATTGTTTTATATATATATATATACAGTTCGTCTATGCTGAGCACCGCTTCCTGCGCACCCGTGAGCACCGGCTGACGTGGCCTTTCCACGTGGAAATTCCTTCGCCGCGGAAAACAGCGGAAAAGGGAGTTCTTCGCTCGATCGGCCAAAACTCCACTTTTCTTGCGCTAGGGTTTTCTCCCACTCCTCCGCGCGCCTCTCCTCCCCGCTGCTCTCCTCCGCACAGCTCCCACCTCTCCTTCCTCGACGAAGCTCGGCGTCGCCCGCACACACGAGTAAAGCTCCTCCGCTGCGAAGCCTCGATCCGCACCCAAAACTCCCGCAGCTAGGGTTCTCTCCTCCGCCTCTCCTCCGCCGCTGGTCGCCGAATCTCCCCTCTTCGCAGCGCAGCTAGCGTTTCTCTCCGCGCACCTCTCCTCTGCCGCTGATCCCCGAAGCTGGTCCCGCCTCTCCTCCGCCGTTGCTCGCCGAAGCTGCACCCCCAAACCTCCCCTCTTCACAGCGGAAATAGCGTTTCTCTCCGCTCCCGACCCTCTTCTTCCTCTACAAAGCCGAACCTTCCGACCTCTTCTTCCTCGATATAGCCGAAGCTTCCGACCTCTTCTTCCTCGACGAAGCTCGCCGTCACTGTTCGAAGAGACCAACGCTGCTCGAGAAGCCCTCTTCTGCCGAAG
>JAOBBC010259966.1:0-14677 GCA_025388495.1 Curcuma longa | reverse complement strand
TAATTTCTGACCCATAGATCTATAAGAAATTGATGGTGGAAATGTTTGTATGTCAGATGGTGTAAAATGAAAAATTATCTTGTTATAGCATGGAAAAGTCAATAAGTTGATGTTTGTTTTTCTTCATCTAAATGGTTATTGCTTTGTTTCTTTCAGTTGTCATGTCATTGGCATATACAGAAAATTAACTTATTGCTGGTTATGCATTTCTTATCTATTTTAGATTTTCTTCTTTCCACACTTTGATTGTTTGCTGGCTTGTTTTTGGTTTTGAGTTAATCATGTGCAGTTGAATGCACACAGACTTGTATATGGTTCTACCTTATTTCTTTTGTATTAGACTTTTATTTTTCTCCTTTAGTTGCTCCTTTCAATATGTAAGAAATTGTTCCACCTTATTTCTTTTGTATTAGACTAACAATAACTAATTTGTTTGTAAAATTAGGTTGCTAGTGGTGGCATTGGTAGCGGTATTGGAAATTATATTAGTGGCGATAGTAATGTTGCAGCTCAGGTAATTATCTTAACACAATATTATACTTTTGTTTATTATTTATAGCATCCTTTATTATAAAATTTATTTAATCATTAATTAGTTTTTATTGTTATATAGTCAAAACTAAAGAAGGTGAGTGTTAGAGATATCAGTGTTAATGATAAATGTAAGCTACTTCATTGGTCTGTTGATGGAGCTATTGCAGAAGGTCGAATTGCATCCACAGATCCAAAAGAAAAAGTACATCATGTTCCTATTGGTGGATCTTATTGGAAAGTTTGGATTGATAGAGTTTTCGTGGAGGAGGTGGAGCTAATTCGACCAAACGAAGAGATATTTTTTCTTGAGGATGCAATAGGAAGCACAATTGCTTGGGCATCAATGTTTATAGTTTTGTCTAACTGATATAGATTTGACCATATACTGTTTATAGTAAAAATGAATTTTTGTTTGAATTGTTTCATCTAACTAAATGTAGATGATTATCTCTAAAATATATGCACATTGTTTGAGCTCTGATTTTATAATTGTGAATATGATTTTATCTGATATTTGTATATGGTATTTGTATGTTGGATTATAAATGATAGAGCTTTGAGCAGGTTATATTATTTGTATTTGTATTTTATTTGTGTATATAGGTATATTGTACCGTAATAATATAATTTTCTACAGCGCGCGCTTGCGTGCTGTGGATGCAATTTTTCGCAGTGCGCGGGGCGCGCGCTGCGGATGTATTATAATTTTCAACAGCTTAGGGTTATGCAACATGTGATGTGCGCTACGGATAGTTTAATTGCGCGTTGCAAAAATTCAAATTTGTTATAGTGATTCACCGCTCCTTGAAAAGGAGACGTATACTTTGTAGCCGCTTGTCAGGATTGTTACTAAAAGTCTTTGGCCAAAATATTATATGTTAAGAGTATGGTATTCTTGGACACATGTACAAGTAACTTGAATCTACAGGACAAGAAAGCATCTTGGACTAGGTGTGACGTACTCAGTCTAGTGGGGACCGACACATAGACCATGTCCTGAACCAAGCGGGTATAAGATGGTTAAAGGAATGAGACACGTTTAATTGTAGCTACTAAAGGATTCAGAAGATGTTCTGGAATCAATCATTGATTTTCTAATCAATTGGGGATCATGATGTACTACTAGGTGTCACTCATGATCGTTTCATAATTAATGGTTAATTATGGATGACCAACATAACCGGGAACCTATTGGGTCACATACATAACAAGTTCTCCGAATGACTTAAAATGAGTTTGAGAATTGGATTCTCAGAATGAGAGAAATAAAGTTTGGTTGGACCCGACAAAGGATAATATAATGGAATTCGTCTTACGAAGACGAAATGAACGAAATTGTTTTCGTTCAAATCAGAGGTCATTTGATTAGTGAACCAAACGATTCAGTTTTGAACTAAATTGAACCAAGTTAGTTTGGTTTATGATGGAAGATATTTTGGTAGATTGGAAGCGATGAGAAGCTTTGTCTTGTGAAGACGAATTAAACAAAATTGATTTGGGTCAAATCGGAGATCGTTTGATTATTGAACAAAGCAAACCAAGTTTGAACTGGTTCGCTACAGTAACCCTAAAACTTGTTTAGCCCGATTTTCTTTCCTCCGGTTCAGGCCAAACCCTATGCAGCACTGTAGCTTCTCAATATAACTACATCACGATTTTGCCCTGTTGCATCTTCTTCTTACTATGTGCGGTGTCGTCCGCTGTTGCTGCTCCGTCTCTATGCGATGTCGCCGACGGCGTGGAGGAGAGAAACCCTAGACGACACAAAGGAGTTCTGTCCCAATCGCAAGAAACCAAAAGGAGGATGTTGTTCATCTTCTTCAACAGAGTAGCATCGCGCGGTCTGCCGCTTCTCCTAATCGTGCGAGGGCATCACTGGATAGGAGATTCACCGTCGCCGATCGTGTGAGACGCGATCCCCTCCTCCGGTCAATCGCGGACTTCCTTCGGTCGATCACGCACAACGCCTGTTCCTGCTTCTTCTCCGGAGCTACGACGCCGCCTGTTAGCCGTGACACCGCTTGCCAGCCGCGATCGAGCCTCCGTCAGGTCGCGATCCAGCCCCGCGATGTGCCGTCGTCTGTCGATCTTCTCTGCTTACCAAGTCACCGGAGAAGCAAAGGGTGGAGTGTTGAAACTCTTCTCCAGCGTCCCTGAGGCTTCCTCCTCCGCTTAGCAACACCGCCCGCTTGGAGGCGCCGCTTGCACTGTCTAGTTCCACCTGAGGCTCAGGAGAAGATCGCGAGAAGTGTTCTTGCCATCTAGATTTGGCCGCCCGCGGTGCCTTGTGGAAGAGGAAGAAAACAGTATGTTTTCCGACCATGTGAGAGAAGAGGAAAATAGTCCATTATTTTTGACCGTGTAAAAAGGAGAAGAAGATCCCGAATGTCAGACACATCTTTGAACAGTCCAGAAGCTTGAAGAGCTTCCGGACAATTATTCCATCATCATTGGGAAGGCTTCTAATTGTTTGTCCTAATTTGGCGGTCAAAGGTTGACCACCAAAACCTATACCGGGAATACAATTTTTGGTAATAGTTAGAAAGCCCCAGAACAATCATGATAAACGTTGTTGTTGTGCTTTTGGAATAAGGCTTCTCTCGAATTGTTCTTAATCGATCATCGACTAGTACCGAAGATGATGACATGACTCATGGCTTCCGAAGCTGTCCAGACGAGAGCTTGGCATGGATCACCAGTAGAGGCGGTACTCCGACTAGGACCGCTGGATTGATGCCAAGACTGCTCAACGTTGTCATCCGCGAGGTATGCGTTTAGAATAATTTATTATTTAGAAAATTTCAATTTCTTGCCATGCCTTGTACATGTTATTTCTTGCTTTGCATGTGTGTGTTGTGTAATAATTAGTCTTAATTAATTTTGTTTATTTTCGTTACGCATTTTTGTGAAACTTGTAAACACGTGCAATGTATCGGGACGATCCCAACACATTCATGGTCACTGTTTGCACTCAACACCCCCAGACACCCACACAGGCAGTGAACTGGAGCGCATGACAGTACAACTGCACACTCTACAACATACCACTACACATGAGTGGGGAGCGGGGAAAATATCACAGGGGAGCTATCTTGCTGCCTAGTTACTGTCTGCTCTTAACATTCCCAGACACCCACACTGTGTAGTAAACTGGGGCGCACGACAGGAATCACCCACTCCTATAATAGATCAACTACACATGATGGGGAGAAGAAGTATCCCAGGAGAGCTATCTAGCTAGTCCTGGTCACACCCACATAGGCAGTGAGCCGCACCCACAAAGGCAGTGCGATAATGCTCTGACTCCTGTACCACTATCAACAATGGTCTAGTGAGAGCCAACAACAACAACAACACGCCGCACCCATACAGGTAGTGCGATAATGCTCTCACTCCTGTACCACTATCAACAATGGTCTAGTGAAATCCAACAATAATACAACAATCAACAACACCTACTACTAGTATGTAGATGTTATGATGCACAACTCAACTAATAATCAATACATCTACCTGTTAGATTTGAGAGGTGTCCTAAGGCAATCGCTTTACGATTATACTATTTATTGGATAAATAGTAATTCACTATTTGAGTGCACATTCTATATGTGTTTGATTGGATCTTAAACTCAAATACTGAATGCCCGCAATATGATTCATAGCATGAGAGAATTTATGATTGGATCAAAATTCGTGAGCATCTCTACATGTGCAAATATGAATATATTGAAATTATCCCTAGTCGAGGAATTGATGAGTACGTACGCCATCGATTCTGTTGAGACTAGCACGTTTAAACTTCTTGGTTAGCCAAGCAGCAAATCTCACTGCTAGAGACATTGGATGTTGAGAGTTAAACGTGGATGCTGGTTAAAGGTAAATAGTTTATTGGAGTGACTTGCCTTGAGACTTCATATGGTTCTATTCATATGTCAATGAAGATCTCAATGCAGCTTAAGTGCGAGTTTCCTTTGACTTGCGGTATTCAAGTCACCTTGGTCATGGAGGCTTATACTTTGACACCTTAAGCAAACATCTTCGAGGAGGTGTGTACCCAAGATGATTGGGTATAAGTCGAAGTACCCGAAGGTGTTTGAATAGTCCATAGAGGATTGACTGCTCCTTGGAAAAGGAGACATAGAGCTTGCGGCCGCTTGTCAGGATTGTTACCAAAAGTCTTTGGCCAAAACATTACATGTTAAGAGTATGATACTCTTGGACACATGTACAAGTAACTTAAATCTACAGGACAAGAAACTAGCTTAGGCTAGGTGTGACGTAGTTAGCCTAGTGGACACTGACACATAGACCATATCCTGAACCAAGTGGGTATAAGATAGTGAAAGGAACGAGACACGTTTAATTGGAGCTGCTGAAAGGTTTAGAATTGTTCTGGAATCAATCACTGATTTTTCAATCAATTGGGGATCATGATGTACTACAAGATGCACTCATGATCGTTCCGTAATTAATGATTAATTACGGACGACCAACATAACCTGGAACCTCTTAGGTCACACGCACTTTAAGTTCTCTGAAGGACTTAAAACGAGTTTAGGAATTGGATTCTCAGAACGAGAAAAATAAAGTCTGGTTTGATGGAACTAGTCTTACGAACTTTAAGTTCCGCTGGGACTTAAAACGAGTTTAGGTCACACGCACTTTAAGTTCCGCTGGGACAAAATGATGGAACTAGTCTTACGAAGACGAAATGAACGAAACTGATTTCATTCAAATCAGAGATCATTTGGTTAGTGAACCAAATGATTTAGGTTTGAACTAAATTGAACCAACTTGGTTTGGTTCATGATGGAAGAGATTTTGGCAAAACGGATGCGATGAGAAGCTTCGTCTTGAGAAGACGAATTGAACAAAACTACTTTGGATCAAATCGGAGGTCATTTGGTTATTGAACCAAGCGAATCAAAATTGAACCTGGTCTACTACAGTATCAGTACTGGTTCGCTACATTATATTCGGTTAATATCTGTTTAATTCAAACCCTAATTATCTAGCCCGATTAAACCTAATTATGAGGAGTTATTGTAGCTCCTCAAAGATAAAAGGGATCGCTGGTGCCCTGTTCATGATCTCCTTCGCACTGCGCAGCAGCGGTTGGTTCACAGAAACCCTATGGAACTGAAGCCTATTCCTCGTCGGCAATCGCATCCTGTTCATCTTCTTCTTCGCAAGCTTGCCTGCGCAACTAGGTCGTGCCGCCTCCCTCTTCCTTGTGATCTTGGCTGTCGATCAGCTAAGCAACGCGAAAGCCGCCTAGGAGAAGTTGTTCATCGTCTCCCTCCCACACCGTGCTGCTGATCCTCCCTGTTGGGCAACCGCTGGAGAAGCAGGAAAGATTCCTCTCTTGCGTGGTGCCGATGCTTGCTCCCTGCCGGCCGTTGCAAGCTTCTGTCCTCGCTGGCAATCGCGTGCCGCCCACTCCACCAGGCTTTATCAGTCGCGCGCAAGGAAAACAGAGGAGATTGACTTAGTGTCTGCCGGAGTCGCCACCGTCTCCTCTTCGCGTTATTGATCGTGAGAACAGAGCCGCTAGACCTCCTTTTCTTCTCTTGAGTCTGACGATTACAATAGTGAAGAACACCTTCTCTCGCCAGCCTTGTTTCTTCCGAGAGAAACCACTGCCGCAGAGGAAGGAAGAGAAACCCTAGTTTCCCTTGTTCTTTTTTCGGCCATGACCGTGTGGGAGAGTCCTCTGTTTCCGCCGTAATTGAATGGAGGAGAAAGAGTCATGTTTTGTTTTCGGTGTATTCCTTGTTGTTGAAAAATCATTTTCAACCATCGGAGAAGCCGTGTGCGAGTTAGCTACTGGGAGTTTATGAAACTTTTAGATAGTTATTCCATCATTTACGGAAAGAGTTTCCAATCGTAACCGGAAAGAGTTTCTGGTTATTTGTCCTAAGTTAACGGTCAAAGATTGACCATCGAAAACTACATCGTGAATACGATTTTCGGTGATAGTTAGAAAGCCCCGGAATAATCATAACAAACATTGTTGCGTGATTTTTAGAATAAAGCTTCTTTCGATTTAATCCGTCATCGATCATCGGCTAGTACTGAAGATGATGACACGACTCATGGCTTCTGATGCCATCCTGACGAGAGCTTGGTGTGGATCACCAGTAGAGGCGGGACTTCGATGAGGACCGCTCGATTGATACCAACACCGCTCAACGCATCCAAGATGGTATACGTAGAATTATTTAGTTTTCTATAAATTTTAATTTCCTACCATGCCTTGTACGCTGTTTATTTCCTACTTTGCATGCATGTGTTGATAATAATTAGCTGTTAATTATTATTTCTGCTGTGCACGTTTGTGAAACGTGTTAACACGCGCATTGCATCAGGACAATCCCAACACTACCATAGTATACTCAACATCAATCAAAACAAGCTATCACAGATCAACAATAATTAAGGAGACTGTATTGAATACAATTAGATCATAACAAAGGTCAATAGTGATGTATCATGCAACGAGTGTAGTAAGGATAACAACGTGATAACAGACATGTATAGCAAGGATAACAACAAGATAGCAGTGGATTTATAATAAGTCATGCACTACAACAAAACCTGTATTGATAAAGTACAGGAGTACCCACCTCATGGACGCATGTCGATATAAGAACCCTAAAAAATACACCTCGTATGTAACATGATCACAAATCACGGTCCTGCAAATTGTATGAACAACATCCACTAAATACAACCATACATTTAAATTTAGCAACAAAATAAAATAACTCCCTAAATCCAATTAGATCCACAATCCAATTGTTACATCCAGATTTACACCAAACTAACCTAACCATAACCTAATCAGATCCATCGACATAACACAATCTAGCTCCATCCATTCAACATCAAGCAATCAATCTAACCAAAACCAAGAAATCCAACATCAACAGATCAATTCCATAATCAAACCCAATCCATTAACATATCCCAATAGCCAAGAACTAATCCGAACCAAACAAGAATCCAATAAAACATCAACCCTAAACTGAATCCTACAGACCAATCCAAGAATCAACTAGGATTCAACAGATCCACACCCCACAACAAACCCTACAAGCCGATCAAAACCAATAAGACAAAAAGACAGTAATTCTAATCCAACAGAACAGGACTCAAATCCAAGAAATCACGATCACTAAAACTCATCGAAACCCAATTAAACCCGATCGAATAGTACAAGTCAAGACAGATCAGAACCAAGATTCAAGAAAAGCGCCCTCACCTCAGATCTGAAGCCCTAGAAACAAGCTTCGATTCCTTTCAATTGAAATCCAGCTCTGGTCAAGGTCCAATTTAATTTCTCTCTCGCGGTCAAATTCAGAGGATCCCACCGATCTGTGAGTTCAACCCGATTGATCTCCAATCAGGTTGTGAGCTCAATCAAACCAAAGATCCAAAGAAGAACCGAAGAAATCCAACACAATCAACAAGGATTTCCGCCCTTATCGATCATGGTCAGATCCGCTCCTTCCCGGTTTGTGTCACGTCAATCGCCACCCAATTAAATCTAGCCACTCAGTGAGACTCCAACTCGTCGATCGAAGCTCTTGGTCACCGATGATTCACCTCCGAGTCGGCATCGACTTCGGTTGAACGTGACCACGTGATCGGGGAAGGGAAGAGGAACGAAATCACGAGCTACAAAGGAGAGGAATCGCGAGTTCAGGAGAAACAATGTCCACGATTTTAACACTCCTTAATGGGTTTTGAGTTTAACCCGACCAGAACCCAAACCTAATATCAAATGGGCTGGTTATTGGGCTGCTTTAATTTAAACTTTAATTGGCTAAATGGGATGATATTAATTGGCTTCATTAATCCCCCTTAATCCTTAAAAATTAGGGTTAATTTATTTTTATAATTAACTCCAAATTTCTCGTATCTTATATTCTTCCCCATTAACAAAAATTTGGTTCCCAAATTTTCTATCTTCATATTATAGTATAGAAATGCCATCGTAATTAAAATCATACCTCGAATGATCGATCCATCGGCCCACTGCGCCTCCTCTCGAGTGATAGCATAAACACGTCCAACCTCTGCACTGGAAGGGTGTGTAACTAGTTGAGATGGAGGATGTCTCCATTCCGTAAGAATCTGACTCTAAGGTGCTGATGTCAGAAACTGAAACTGCTGGAAAGGTAACATATATGGCTGAGGCATTGCTGATAGATAATGCTGTGAAGAGTAATCATTCTCTGAACCACTGGGGTACTAGAATACTATCGGTATAGTTGCATGGTCCTTCCCATGTAGTAGACATATCTGTGGCTGAAATGGCAGGGGTCGCTGCTGTTGAGGGGCTCTGGTCCTCTATGTTGTCTTCTGCGATCGCTGCTGAGTAGAACACCCTCAAGAAGATACAACATCAGTAGGCTCTAGCTGAGCCTTTCGAGTACACTTTCTGGCCATATGATCGGAAAGTTTGCAGAAGTAACTGATAGGGTAATCCAATGGATAATCGGCCACCAGATGACTATGCGATCCGCACCGATTACATTTCCTATCCTTATCCTTCTGGTTCCGCTGGGACTCACTCGAAGATCTGAAGATAGTTGTTTACCCTTCTGCTATCTCAAAGAATCCCAAGACTCTGATTCCTGAGGTTGCCTCTTCTGACTATCTGTGAGTTCAGATCCTTCGACTTCTCTGCGTCTTTTTCACAAACCACCTGTTGCTGAGTCATCTCAATGAACAAAGCCCGATTCAACGCCTCTCTGTACGTACTAACCGAAAAACCAGACATCCTCAATCGGATATATGCAGCCAATCCCTGATTGAACTGGAAAATCGGATCACCATCCTGAGCTACTAGATATGGACAAAACTCAGCTAATCGAGAGAATTCGATGCTATATTCTATAACAGAATGATCACCCTGCTTAAGACTCAGAAACTTTTGGCATCGTGCCAAACAGAATGCCGCTGAGAAATACTATCTCTCGAAAGCTTCCCGGAATGATAACCGTGACAAATCCCACTCTCTGAATATAGTCCTCTGTGTCTTCCACCATGTGATAGCTTGATCACGATGATGGTACATAGCTAACTCAATTTTTTCTGCCTCAGTGCAAGTGATATATGTAAAAGTACCCGTTAGATTCTCCAACTAGGAATGTGCAATCCATGGTTCAGATCCCCCCTAGAATAAAGTAAGTTGATCCTTGACAGATTTTGCCACTAATGGTATCCGACTCTTATCCACTGTCTTACTAACAGTAGTCGGTACCGGGTCCATCGAGGGTATCTCCAGAGCTTGGGAATCCTGTGCCACAACTGGAGGATTATGGATCTACTTCTGAGTATCCATATCATCCTCGCAAATCCCCGACTCTACAAACCTAGCAGGTCGTCTCTATGGCTGACCACTTACTCAATTTTGTACAGGAGCCATAATATCACCTAGTAACATAACTACTATAAATTTCTAGGAAAAATGAATAAATGTACTAGAAATTTTTACTTACAACTGCTTAGAGAATTAATGCCGCTGTCTGTTCCATCTCACAATTTGGAACGAATAAACCAAAATATGATGAAAATCCAAAAGAAACAATATGGACCTTGCAACCTAGGACTCAACTTAACCTGCTCTGATACCAATAAAATTGGTATCAGATAAACCAAAAATACAATGACAAATCCGGAAGAAACTAAAATGGACTATAAAACCATGCTCTGATACCAAACAAATTGGTATAAGATAAACCATAAATATAAAATCCTAAAAGAACCGAACTTGCTTTGATACCAATCAAATTGTCACGTCCCGAGAGATGGCTGTCTGAAAAATTTCGACAGAATCTCCCCTGTAACAATTCAACTTTCTTGTATACAATTCAACATAGGGCTTCCACGACTGCTCAACAATACAAAATCGACATTAAAACTACTAAACTATATGAATGAAGGCCCACACTGCCACGAACCACATATCCAACACATGCATCAAATATAGCAACCACAACACCGACAACCACTCCACATACAACAATGAAAATCCAAAAGCACACCGCTAGTGCTCACAACAAAATCAAGTGACAAACTCCATGAGTCTACGATATAGAAATTTTGTAGTAGAATTTTAATAAGATCCATATCCACACGAATACGAACATAAGTCTAAATCACAGCCACGCACAAGAACTCCACAAACCACTTATCGAAAACAAACCAGAACCACACAACCACATAAAATCCAAAAAACCAAACGAAGTCACCCAAACCAATAACTTCTCCTGTTGTGAGATGGGGGCAGTCTTGCAGAACTCCATGCTTCAAAGTAAATCCCCTTATCTGCTACCTAAGGAAGAATAAAAGACACCCCAGGGTCTGGGTAATGAGTATAAAATACTCAGTGGGATACTAGATAGAAGTGCACAATATATATATCAATAAACAATGATATCAAAGGATATACAGTCTCTCCAAATGATACATAATAAAGAAAGGTCAATACTACATAACAGGTAATAGGAATCATGCAAATGCAATCAATGCATGTAATGCCACACAATGCAACAATCATATATCAAACAAGTGCAACAACAATACACACAGATGTAGTAAAATAAACTATCAACAAGTGCAGCAAAATAACCTACCGACAAATGCATGCACATATGCAACACACATCCCAAGTAACATGCATGGTCACTGTTTGCACTCAACACCCCCAGACACCCACACAGGTAGTAAACTAGGGCACACGATAGGACAACTACATACACTCCACAACAGATCACTATACGTGAGTGGGGAGCGGACAAAATATCACAGGGGAGCTATCTCGTTGCCTGATCACTGTCTGCTCTCAACATCCCCAAACACCCACACTGTGCAGTGAACTGGGGCGCACGATAGGAATCAATCACCCTCTCCTACAATAGACGAACTACATGTGAGGGGGAGAGGCAGTATCCTAGGAAAGCTATCTGGCTAGTCCTGATCGCACCCACATAGGTAGTGCGTCGCACCCACACAGGCAGTGCGATAATGTTCTCACTCCTATACCACTATCAACAATGGTCTAGAGAGAGCCAACAACAACATCAACACGTCGCACCCACACAGGTAGTGTGATAACGCTCTCACTCCTTTACCACTACCAACAATGGTCTAGTGAGAGCCAAGAACAACACAACAATCAACAACACCTACTACTACTAGCATGTAGATATTATGATGCACAACTAAACTAATAATCACTACATCTACCATGGTATACTCAACATCAATCAGAATAAGCCATCTCATATCAACAATAATTAAGGAGACTATATTGAATACAATTAGATCATAGCAAAGGTCAACAATGATGTATCATGCAACGAGTTTAGTAAGGATAACAACGAGATAACATACATGTGTAGCAAGGATAACAACAAGATAATAGTGGATTTATAATAAGTCATGCACTACAACGAAACCTGTATTGACCAAGTATAAGAATACTCACCTGATGTGACGCACGTCGATATAAGAACCCAAGAAAATACACCTCGTATTTAACAGGATCACAAATCATGGTTCTGCAAATTATATAGACAACATCCACTAAATACAACCATACATTTAAATTTAGCAACAAAATAAAATAACTCCCTAAATCTAATTGGATCCACAATCCAATTATTACATTCAGATTTACACCAAACTAACCTAACCATAACCTAATCAGATCCATCGACATAACATAATCTAGCTCCATCCATTCAACATCAAGTAACCGATCCAACCAAAACCAAGAAATCCAACATTAACAAATCAATTCCACAATCAAACCCAATCCATTAACATATCCCAACAGCCAAGAACTAATCCCAACCGAATAAGAATCCAAAAAACCATCAACCCTAAATCGAATCCTACAGACCAATCCAAGAATCAACTAGGATCCAACAGATCCACACCCCATAGCAAACCCTACAAGTCGATCAGAACCAATAAGACAGTAAGACAGTAATTCTAATCAAACATAATAGGACTCAAATCCAAGAAATCGTGATCACTAAAACTCACTAAACCCCAATCAAATCCGATCGAACAGTACGAGTCAAGACAAATCAAAATCAATATTCAAGAAAAGAACCCTCACCTCATATCTGAAGCCCTAGAAACAAGCTTCGATTCCTTTCAATTGAAACCCAGCTCTGATCAAGGTCCAATTTCTCTCTTGTGGCTGAATTTAGAGGATCCCACTGATCTGTGAGTTCAACCTGATTAATCTCCAATCAGGCTATGAGCTCAATCAAACCAAAGATCCAAAGAAGAATTGAAGAAATCCAACATAATCAACAAGGATTTTAGCCCTTACCGATCAAGGTCAGATCCACTCCTTCCCGATTTGCGTCGCATCGATCGCCACCTGATCAGATCTAGCCACTCCTTAGTGATAATCCAACTCATCGGCCGAAGTTCTTGGTCACCAGTGATTCACCTCCGAGTCAGCATCGACTTCGGTTAAACACTACCACGCGATCTGGGAAGGGAAGAGGAATGAAATTGTGAGCTGGAGAGGAGAGGAATCGTGAGTTCGGGAGAAACAGTGTCTGTGATTTTAACACTCCTTAATGGGTTTCAGGTTTAACCCGACCCGAACCCAAACCCAATATCAAATGGGCTGGTTATTGGGCTATAATTGAGCTGCTTTAATTTGGGATTTAATTGGTTAAATGGGCTGATATTAATTAGCTTCATTAATCCCTCTTAATCCTTAATAATTAGGGTTAATTTATTTTTATAATTAACCCCAAATTTGTTGTATCTTACATTAATTGGCTAAATGGGCTAATATTAATTGGCTTCATTAATCCCCCTTAATCCTTAATAATTAGGGTTAATTTATTTTTATAATTAACCCCAAATTTCTTATATCTTACAAGTTGAAAATATTGGGATGTTAAGAGTTAACATATGGATATTGGTTAAGATAACTAGTTCATCGGATGTGACCTGCACTAAGACTTCATGTGGTTCAATACATGTCAATAAAGATCTCATTGTAGCTTGAGTGCAAGTTTCCTTCAACTTGAGGTACTCAATCTCTGAAGGTGATTGAGTAGCCCACAGAGGATTCACTACTCCTTTTATTAAGAGACACATACCCTATGACCACTTGTCATGATTGCTACTCATAAGTCTTTGGCCAAAGAATAAACACGTTAAGAGGATAGTCCTCTTGGACAGATATTTTGAGTAACTTGAATTTGCAGGATAGGGAACTACAGCCTGAGGTAGGTGTGATGCAGGCAGCTAGTGGGGATTAAACCATTGATCATGTCCTAAACTAAGTAGGTATTGTTGGTGCGGGAAGCAACCAGATGATCGAACTATGATTTTGATAATGGCACAAGGTTCAAGTTAAGTATGTTGTTGGACTAATAAGTTGATCTAGTGTGCAGGGAGCACAAGCAAAGTCCTAGTCAAGACTAGGCAAGACAAAGTCCTAGTTGTAGGCTAGGCAAGGGCAAGTCCTGGTCATGAGGATCAAGCAAAAGACTTAGTAGGTCAAGTGCACCAGGTGCAAGTCCATGTAGTGTCGGAGGATCGGAAAGCATGACCAAAGTCAAAGTAAGGTCAGGAGGACCAGAGACTTGGTGAAAGTCTAGGCGGTCAGGAGGATCGTATCCTAGCAGCAAATTTCTAAGGGTCGAGGACCACAGTTGAGTAAGAACTCCAACAAGTCTAGAGGACTTGATTGGCGAGTCAGGTATATTCTCCCGAGAGGAGTGGGTCAAGATGCGTTCTCGGTGTGGAATTGTAGGTGTCGGTCTAACCCAAGGTTTCACTAGAAACCTGAAGTTAAGATCTATTAACAGTTCATTGAACTGTTAATCCAATCTGTTTATCTATATTTTGGAACTAACTTGTAATGTAGATTAGAGAGCTGAAGTCTTTGACTCTGGGCGACCTTATCCAAGAACCCAGTCGACCAGACGATCCAGGTGACCAGATTGTGGAATCTGATGGGAAACGCTAGGAAACCTGTTCCGGTGAATTCTTGCAGAATAAAATTTTTTTCAGAAACGGATTTAAGTTGCCCTCATAGTTGATCAAACCAAGGTTTGATCAACGCATTTAGATCATTGGGCTCTTGTGT
>JAOBBC010259775.1:0-14684 GCA_025388495.1 Curcuma longa | reverse complement strand
CTTTTGGGGAGAGCCTAAGAACAAAGTCATGAGGGTTTAGGCCCAAAGTGGACAATATCATACCATTGTGGAGATGCAGACATCCTTTTGAACCCAACAGAGGGTTGTGGACGAGACTGAGTGGTAGAAGAAATGAGAAGATGAATTTTGGATGTGCTTGGAGATAAATGAAAGCTCGAAGAGTGCATATTCACTTTCTTCCAAATGGACTTCAACCAAGAAGTCTGAAGGCACCAGACTCAGCCCCTGAGTTCATGGTTATGGGGGAGGTTCTAGACCACGTGCCCAAGAATCCTTTTTCTTTTGCTCTATAATGCACACGGGTGGGATTTTTGTAAGGCCATAAGGCCCTTTGTCTCATCCATTTTTTTAAGGCATGACTGAAATCTCTACTTCAATTGTTGGCTTAAACATCTAGTCTATCTCATGTTGCTCAGGATGCTATTAACACAAATACTGCTTAACTTTGTTTGCCAATAAATTCTCTTTCATTGGCTGAACAGGAGTTACATCATCCACTATTGTAAGACTGTATATGAAAATCATTCCAAAGCCTTTGCAACAACTTCCCCTCTACATCCCTCAAATAATATACTCCAATACCCGCTCGGCTAACTACAAGGAAGGTCCCTTCCTACTTCAGGCCGAGCGAGCTTCCCTGAGCTGCTCTCTTACTGGATCTTCCGCAGCACCAAGTCTCCAACTTGAAAAGACCTAGGGATCACTCGTCTATTATAAGCACGACAGACCTGACTCTTATAGCATTCCATTTGGTAGAAAGCATGAGCTCTCTTTTCCTCAACAAGGTCAAGCTCTTTTTCATGGGTGACTTCATTGTTAGTCGGAGTGTAGGTCATCACTCGAGCTATTTCTACATCAATCTCCACATGAAAGATGGCCTTTGCTCCGTACACCTTGCTAATAAGCGTCTTTCCAATAGCGGAACCACAACACACTTAGTAGTTCCTCCACCCAAGTTTCCCCAACATGCTCTAGCTTAGTCTTCTAATTGTAGACTAGATCACGATTGATGACTTTGACTTGTTCATTGCTTGGAGTATAGGCAATGGAGATGTAGATTTGCTAAATCTTCATCTCTTGACACTAAGCCTATATTTTTATGCGTTGGAACGGTCACCCATAGTTTGTAATAAGTCTTCAAGGAACGTCAAATTGACAGATAATATTTCATCACAAAAACTTTATTACTGCTTGTTTGGTAATCCAAGCCAAGGGCTTAACCTTCACCTACTTAAAGACATAATCGATGGCAATGATCAGAAACTTCTTCTAAGCTATGCCAAGAAGGAAAGACTCGACTATATCCATATCTCATTGATCGAAAGGGCAAGCAACGACCACAACGCTTATAAGCTTGGTGGGCAGGACTTCCAAGATTGATGTCTCTGATAGCTTTCACAAGTCTCCACCATCTTCTTCACTAGGAGGGCCTTCAAGGCTAAAGTTGGCCTCCTATGTAACTCCTTGGCCATCTCTGAATCTGCCAAAGTATGTAGTTTTCTTCTTGATTCCACATGCATCTCAACAATGGTCCTACAAAGGAATGCTTGTAGGGGACTCCATTGACCAATAGAAACCTAACTGCTTGGTGGCATATCTGCCTAGCTCGCACAGGATCAAGAGACAACTTCCCTTCTCTAAAATACTTCAAGAATTTTGTTCTTTAATATTCTTCCTTCGGCATAGGATTTGTGTTGACCTATACCATCAACTCTACTTAGGTCACAACTTTTCTTGTTGTCCAATCTCCTAATGAGTTGGCCAATCAAACTAACTCATCAGCTCGCGATTCTCCTCCCACAGAACATTTTTCAATATCACTTTGACAAATGCTCTTTGGATCACTCCACAACTTCATAATACTTATGGAACTTCTCATCTTTGATGTCGAAGGCACCCTTCACTTGTTGTGCGACCAGTTGGGAGTCTATATGCACCAAGATTCTAGGGGCTTCGACATTCTGAGTTGTCTGGAGCCCGATCAGCAAGGCCTCATACTCCGCTTCATTACTGGATGTTAACAAATGGAGCAGAAGGACTAACTTGATCTCTTTCCCATTTGGGGATACCAAGATCACCCCTGCACCACTGCTTTTATTGTTTGAGGACCTGCTCATGAAGTCCATCTAGGGATCAACTTCTCCCTTATGAACGGTCTTCACTAAGAAATCTACAAGGGCTTATGCCTTAATGGATTTCAAGGTTGATATTCGAGGTTATACTCGCTTAGCTTAGTGGTCCACTTTATCCACCTCCCTATTGCTTCTTGATGTGTAGGGTTATGCCTGAGCGGGGTATCAGTTAGGATGACTACGTGGTGAGATAGGAAATAGGGTTGTAGGTGTTGAGTCATCAAAGTAAGCCCCAGTGTTAGTTTTTAAAGACTAGTATAATAAAGCTCAAGTCCTTTGAATAAATAGCTAAGGTAATACACTGGGTGTTGTTCAGCTCCCTCCTACCGCACTACTGTAGGATTCTTTTGAGTCTAGAGAAGGGGGGGGGCAGGAGGTGAATAGCGTAATTGCTTTTTCGTCATTCTTTTCTTTCTATTAGATTTGTTAGTAGCGTAGCGGAATAAAAGCAAACAAAATACAAGAAAGAGATAAAAAGATTTAACGCGATTTGGTAACTCCCACGGGGTCCTTACTCCACCTATATAGTCAACTGTGAGTCCATTAGCTTCTTTCTCCTTTTCGGATATCTTTCGAAGGTGGAGAAACCTATTACAAAATTTGCAAGATAAAACACAAGTATGAAAATAAATGTTAAAATATAAGTATGAAAACAAAAACCCAAATGCTAGAAACCTTGAGAACCCGACAATACTCCTGGAGCATCCTGGACCACATGAGTAGGATTTGAAGCTTTTTTTGAGAACTGAGAATGAATAGATTGCTTGTAGTTGTTTCTTGAAGAGGTTGCCTTGAGTCCCTTTTTATACAGCCCAATTGGCACTCCTCTAGTCGACTGGACACTCCTCCAGTCAATTGGACCTCAACCGACTCAGCTATAAAGTTGATTCTCTTCAAGCTAAGTTTTGATCTTTTGATTGACTGGACACCTTTCAATCGCCTAAAGCTCAGTTAAAACTTATCTGCGACCTGACTCGTGGGAATCCGATCACGTCGACTTCTGATTGATCGGACTTTTGGTTGACCAAACTGCCTTCTAGTCACCCGGACCATAGGTCCATGACCCAAACTAGTTCTCAATTGGTCCCACCCATGTAATTGTTCATCTATTGTTTACTGCAAAATAAATAAGCAGACAACAAGTAAAACACGCAAAACATAGTATTTGATTTATCTAACCTACTAGGTTTACATGCTTGAAATTTACTACTTCAAGATTTCTCTCTTTGCTAGTACTGTTCAGCTCCTAGTTGACCCATCTAGACTTTCATTGTCATGTTTAGCTCCCAATTGACGTTCTTGGTCTTAACCTAGTTCCCAACTAGGTCTTTCATCATCTAGTTCTCAACTAGACCGTTTATCACCTAGCCCCTCTAGGGCTTTCATTCCTTGATTCCCAATTAGGACTTCCATTGTCTGATTTCTAACTAGAACTTCCCTTTGCCTAGCCCCGTTAGGACTTCCATTGCCTAGTTCTTAACCAGGACTTTCACTTCATAGTCTTGCTAGGATTTTTACTGTTTGATTTCCAACTAGGACTTTCACTAACTATCAAGTATCTAGTCCTACTTAGACTTCTCACTCAATTCTAAACTTCAAGTCAATCTTGACTTTGCTTGGACCTTATACTCAACTCAATCAATCTTGATCAAGTTATTTGGTCAACTTAGATCAAATTCCTTTAAATATATTATTCAAATCAAATAATAAAACTCTAGAGGTCGATTGCACCAATAAACTCTTCATTATATATATATATAATTCTAAGTATTTTTCTAAAAAGATAGACAAGTTTGAAATTCCAGTGTAGCTTAGAAGATTTTGAAAGAGAAGAAAAATATATATTTGGAAAGCCTCTTTTCAAAATTATTCCAAAGTTATTTTGACAATTTCAAAAGTATTCTTTTTTAAAATAAATTTGAAAAGTATTTTTTAAAATTTTGAACATTTTTCAATAAAGCAAGAAATTTGATAATTGCTTAGAAAAATGTTGACAATATCTTTTCAAAATTATTTTCAAAAATATTTTGACAATTTTTCAAATAAATTTTCATAAAAACCTTTTTTTTTTAAACTTGGTCTTTTAAGAGAACTTCCTTCTTAACCTGACACTCACTTAGGACATCTTTGTTCATAAAGAAGACATACCTATATGTCTAGAGGTTTAGGAGGTAAGGTTGACCTAAGGATTTAAAATCTAAGTGTTGGTCAACCACTATCATGTTCAAAGATATATAGATTTTTAAAAATTGTATATATAATACATGCAATCAAACTTGAAATATTATTCAACATTATTATGTAGAATCACTATTTAAAAAATATTTTTAATAAAATAGTCCTATAGATTTTTAAAAACTTTTTCAAAAAATATTTTTAATTTAAATTTTCTAATATCTCACCATTTTATGTGTCTCAATACATACAATACTCGGTAGCCTTAATGTTATGTGAGATGTGTTTTTCAATTTTAATTAAATCAAATTATTTATTTAAGAAAATTTAATCTTTTATTATATTCAAATTAGCTTGGGTCTGTCTAGTTAGTGTTTTCAGAATAAGTTTCTAGGCCATGGTGGGTCACAATGGACATCATTAAAATAACCACATGTCTAAGATAAAACTTTTTCAAAACATCCAACTTAAGGGACTTAATACTAAGTCATGATTTAACTAGCTCAGATTAGACTGAGGTAGCTCTAGTTAGATCCACAAAGTTTATTGCACTAGGTAGAATGCTCAAGATTTATTCTAGACATGCATCGACAGAGCTTCCTTAGCCAACTATCAACTCAATCCTCTCTAATACTATATTATCAAGACTTAACCCCATTTGCCCTACATTTGTCTTATCTATTCTTTCTACAATAAATCAATAAACACATGGATATAAAATTCATGATATGTGAAGGATGGTATATTGCAGTTAAATAAAGTATACATGAGCATGGAAAGTTAAACATGTGATCAAGCAAGTCAAGTCAAAATAAATCATAATTAACCATTTGTTTTTAAGAATGTATCAAATATTGGTGTAATCAATCTCTAGGATTTTGATATATGAAAATACACCTATGTGTGGTCAGTTTGACCAAAGGTTGATCCAAATAGGACTTGAAGTTTGAAAGTCAGCCAAGTCAAGTCAAGTCAAGGTTAACCAAATGACTAGCAATGAGAAGTCTAATTAGGTCAAAGGTTAACCGGATGACTTGTAAGAGAAAATCCTAACTGGAGGTTAGACAAGGATAGAAAATTCATGACATGTGAAGGATGGTATATTGCAGTTAAATAAAGTATACATGAGCATGGAAAGTTAAACATGTGATCAAGCAAGTCAAGTCAAAACAAATCATAATTAACCATTTGTTTTTAAGAATGTATCAAATATAGGTGTAATCAACCTCTAGGATTTTAATGTATGAAAATACACCTATGTGTGGTCAGTTTGACCAAAGTGGATCCAAACAGGACCTGAAGTTTGAAAGTCAGTCAAGTCTAATCAAGTCAAGGTTAACTAGATGACTAGTAAAGAGAAGTCTAGTTAGGTCAAAGGTTAACCGGATGACTTGTAAGAGAAAATCCTATCTGGAGATTAGACAAGGAAAAGTCTTAGCTGGATGTTAGGTAGGAAAAGTCTTAACTAGAGGTTAGGCAAGAGAAAGTCCTAGCTGGAGATTAGGTAAGGTAAAGTCCAAGCAAGTCAAGATGACTGGATGCTTAGCAAAGGAAAAATCCTAGGGGAGTAAGTCTTAGATGGTGAGACAAGCCTAGTAGGTCAGGTTGACTTACAGGGTTAGGCTTGATCCTAAGGGAGTGACCCTTAGGTTATAAAGTCTTGAAGGAGTGAACTCCAAGTAAAATGTAAGTCTAGTAGGTCAGACCTACAAAATAAGGCTTAGGTAAGCTTAGTATGTCAGGTAGGCTTACAGGATTAGACTAGGTTGCTTGTTTGTATTTGTATGCATGCCTTATAGAAACCTAGAGCTGGAAGTAAGACTACGGAAGCAGATAGACACAAACTAAACACAACTAGACGAAATATGGAATGAACCAGACTTATCTCGAGTCAAACTGGACCCAAGCTAATTCGGTAGACCGATCTCAAAGATCGGTAGATCGATTAAGTTCGGCTGATCGGGTTCGAGTTTGGATGTAGATTGATGACACGTCACCTAGTTCAGTAAACCGATCCCCAGGATTGGTAGACCAATAAACTTGATAAAGATAAGATTGCGAAGCTTGGTCCAGATCGCGAAGAGCTCGATCTTTGGATCAAGTTTTATCCAAGATCAGTATACCAATAAAGTTTCTCAATAGATCGAAAAAGTCTTATAAAAGATGGCCTCGGGAACAGAGCCAATCATCAATTCTCATATTTGGCTCTTCATCTCTACGCTCAAAAGATGATAAGACTATGCTCGTGCGACTGGGAAGGGCCAAGAGGATTGTGAGGTGCTTAGGGCTTCTAGACCAATTAACACGAGTTTGTTTATATTTACAAGCTATACTTTAATCTACATTCTTTGTGCTTGTGTTATTAAACTATAAGAAGAGTTTCTTCACCTTCGGAATGCATCAGGAAAAGAGAACACTAGTGTGCAGATTCCTCCTGTACATAGATCTTGGAGTACCTATCTAGGGGGGGTTGGGAATCAAAAAAATCCTACATGTCTTTCTTTTATTATCTTGTAGTTATTATTTTGTATTCCGTTGCATACTAAGTCTGTAAAAAGAATGAACAAACAACAAAATCACGAAAGTGAATGCGCGCTATTCACCTTCCTCTAGCGCGCCATCGATCCTATATCAAATTCTTGATTTGATACATTTTGTGTTAACCTCAAATGTGTCAACACAATTTGACATATTTTAATTTTTATTATGTTTTTATCAAGTATGATTTTATTAATTTTTTTCATAATTAAGTGGTACTTGATTATAACTTAGTTTGTGTGTTTTATATTATTATTTTGTGTTTAACTTAAACTTGTAACCCAAGTGAATATTTTAATATTTAGAAATTTTAATAATAATATTTTCTAGATTTTTAATTTTATTTTTCAAAACATCATTTTGATTTTCCAATTTTCTTAAATTTGTATTTTTTTTTAGTTTAAAAACTTATCGTTTGAATTTTGAACCTTCAAAAATTTATTTTTCAAACTTATAATTTTTTAAAACTATTTTTTACAATTTTTGAAGTTTAAATTTGAATTTTTCTGAGTTTTAAATTTCAAACTTGAATTTTTCTTATTTTCAAAAATTAAAAATTTATTTTTCAAAATTTTAAAACTCAAAATTTTATTTTTGATATTCAAATTACTGTTTTTAAAGTTTGAAAACATCAATTTTTAAAATTCTTAGTTTTGGAAGTTGAAAACTTATTTTTAAATTTCAAATCATGATTTTTAAAATTCTTAAATTTTTAAAACGGGTTTTCTAATTTTGAAAATGATTTTTCTGATTTTGAGAATTTCTTATTATTTAATAGTAGATTATCATTAATTTATTTCAAATTTAGATTTAGATTTGAGTTGATTAATTTAAAGTTATCTGGATTAATTAAAAAAACTCAAGTGAATTGGTTTATCTTTTACGTTAATCTTTTGATTAGTTAGATCAAGATTTTGATTAATCCGACTATGATTTATGTCGACCTAATCTAAGTTTTGATTAACTTGTCAAAATGTTGACTAAGCTTCAGATCATTATTTAAGTTAATCAAATTATTTTTAATTAATTTTGATTTATTTGATTTTTATTGATTAATTAATTTTTGTTAATTAGATAAATTATTAAAATAAATTAAGGTATCATGCATATCAAATTTGCTAACATAATTGAAAATATCTAAATTACTGTGAGTATGCATAGCAAAAATAGGATTTTTATAAAATTTAAAATCACTAACCTTAATTGCTCCCCTAGATCCTTGGATCTTCTTGTAGGATCATTTAGGAGCACTAGAGGAGGGGGAGGGAGGTGAATAGCGCTTCTTGGCATTTTCACTCTTTTCAAAAAACCAGTGTAACATACGTAAATAAATCAAAATTGGCAGCGGAAAATAACAAAAGTGACATAGTTGGTTTTACTTGGTTCACAGTCATAGGCTGCTACTCTAAGACCCATGATGAGTGATTATTTCCGACGAACAATTCACTAAATAACTCCTCTCTTACAAAAGGGAGTTAATCACATTACATAAATGATTAGGATCAGTAACACGTATACCGACCTAAAATTATAAGTACAAAGCAAAGCAATAAGTAATTATATCGATAGAGCATGGATGTGCAGACTTCGTTGTAGCTCCTCAACGTGATGACAACATTTCGGATGGAAAATTTTTGTGCAGACAGTCGTTGTTGAGTCATAGTGAGATGCTTCTAGGGTTCCCCCTCGAGGCTGCTCATATGAACTGATCTGAACGCTTGGAAGCCTTTCTGGGCGCTTCCACGTCACCCCGTCGATCCACTTTTGATACTGACTCGGTATTTTCTGGGCGCCTACATCCCTTCCGGGCTCCTAAATACTGACGTGGAGGTTGTCGGATCAACTTTGACTCCGCAATACCTTATCCAGATTCGGGCACCTAGAACCTTTCTAGGGGCCTAGAGGCTGAGGTGTCCTGACCATTGAAACTTTACCACCTCACCGGCTCACTACCCATTCCGTTGATGTCCGATCGCTTGGAATAAATTCGGGTGTTTGGGCCATTTGGTCACTTGGATCTAAATAAGGGCACCCAGAACACAAAGTTCCAACCCTTCCTTTTCTGCATTACAAGTTAGTCTAAAACATAAAATGTAATAGGAAAGTAAAATAGTTTTTCAAACTGTTTGGTTCTGACTTTAGATTTCCAGTGAAATCCTAGATCAGATCGACGCCTACTGTTCCAATTATCGGGAATGCGTCCTCACCCACTCCACTCGGGAGAATTTACTTATGTCAATCAAGTCCCCTAGACTTGTTGGATTTTTGCTTAGCCTCGATCCTCAACCCCCAGGTCTTTCATCGCTAGATGTCCAGTCCTCCAGACCCGCCTAGACTTCTGTCTGGTGCTCTTGATCCGTCAAGACTTCTTGCCTAGTCCTCCTGACTAGGACTTCCTTGTCTAGTCCTCCAAACTAGGTTTTCCACCTAATTCTCCAGATTAGAATTTTGACTAGCCTTCAGCTAGGACTTCCACTACCTAACGACAACTAGGGTTTTCTTGTGCCTAGCCACAATTAGGGCTTTTTTGTACTACTTGCACACTCAGTTAAGCTCATTAGATCACTTTATACACTTAACTTAAACCCTTTGATATTATCAAAAGTTAGGTTCGATTATCTGGTGCTCCTTGCACCAACAATCTCTCCATTTTTTATTATAGCAACCTAGGTTCCAAGTTAAGTAAAAATATTTACAATAATAATAAAGAATTAAATTCACAATACTAATTACAACAAGTCATAACAAATATTAACAACTTAATGTACTTGACTCCCCTTAATTCAGGACTCCATCTGAACTTAAGTTTTACTTAGAGAATTTTAAAAAAGTTTTTTTCTCTTCCCTTTAACTTGACATGGTTTTTGGTCTATCAACTTTGATTAACCTATTCAAGTCATACTTATATATTTAAAAGAATTATTTTACAACAATTAAACTAATTTTTTAAAAAACTTACTTTGAAAATTTTTAAATTATATTTTCCACCAACCAAAAAAAATTATTTAATTAGCTTTCAACAAACACTTTGAAAATAATATTTAACTATAAAAAAATAGTTTAACTTGATCTGATCTCTCTCTCCCTTTGACAAAATTAAAAAAATTTAAAAAATATTTTATTTTTGTAAAAAATTTTTTAAATCACTCAATCACGTAAAAAAATAAGTTTGAGTCTAAGCATGTTATAATAATATAAAAATACTTAGACAAAAAGAATCTCTTAGGCACATGTCTAACTTATGTTTTAGCTAACTATCACAAGACAATAGCTTGACCAAGTTGGTCAAGTTTAAGTGTATCATTCTAGTTAGCTTATATTAAGCAGGAACACTTGATCCATAGTTTGTGTTTTTAGATCAAGTTTTAATTTAATACACAGACATAAATATTTGAAACTCAAGCTATGACCTTACGCATGTCACACCGTTCTAGGTTTCACAATACATAATCAAGTTATCTAGTGTGCTTTATGAGATGCGTTAACCTAAGTCTATAGGTGTATGATTTCTACTCGAGTACCTAGATTAGGGCTATTTTTTTTTCTTTTGAAACTCCAAAATTTTAAACTAAGTTTGTTAAAGAAAAAAATAACTTTGAAAATAGTTTTAAAAACTAAGTAGTAGTAGATTTAAAAATATGAGTTTTGAAATATAAAAAAAATTAATTTATTCTACCAAGCACATTTCTAATTATACTAAATAATACAATAAGCAGTATACTAAGGAAATGCAATAATCAACTAGAAAAATACAATAATCAGTCATTACATAGTCAATACTAGAGTCAATAATACAAGTCAAACATAAAACTAAAAAGCTGGGTCTACTGGGAAGGTGGATGGTAGTGGCCCATGCCTTAAGATTTGAGCATGTCCATCAACTTAGAATGTATAGCCCTACTCTACTTCTCTTGAGTCTAAAACTGACTAGCCATAGTCTGCTGGTAGGAAGTAACTGACTCGTGCAGACTGTGGACTGACTCATGCAGATCGTGGACTGACATCTAGAGTCTGATCACTCTCTGCTCTAGAGTGATAGGAGGTGGGGATGGAGGTATCTGGAGAAGGCCAGCTAGGTCAATGTCATCCTTTTCCTCCTCGGTGGCTAGCTATGGTTGAGATTGGTTCCCCCATCTCCAAGACAGAATCACATCCTCATTTATATGTACCCTAGCTAAGGAAAAACTTTTAATGCCTAGCATGTCAAACTCACTAGCTAGTTTGACTTTACCTGCAGTGATGCCAAATCCAAGTGATTCTAGAAGTAATGTCAAAATGTGACAGTAGGGCATATGTACCCTCTAGCTAGTTGTGATGCCAAATCCAAGTGATGCTAGGAGTAATGTCAAAATGTGACAGTAGGGTATATGTACCCTCTTGCTAATGGTAATGCTAGATGAAAAAATGATGGCATGGAACATATAAAGACTAATGTCTATATCTAACCTATGATATAATGCATATAAAAGAAATGAATGAAAATGTTGCATCGTGACATCCCTAGTAGTTAGAGGTAAAATGCAAGTCACTAAGACTGTACAGAACATAGTCCTGCACTCTGAGTCTAAGTGAAGAGAATTGGGTCACAGTAGGGCCTCTCCTTTCTAAAAAAGTATGAATGTATGAGGTCTAATGTGATGTGTGAGTAGGGATTCCCAAAAGGTACATCCTTAAGGGGGGTAATAGGTAAATAGACATGATGAATGTCTAAGTCCTATGTGCTCTCTAATTATGGTGGGAGAAAAAATGAAATCCCTCCCTGCTACGTAGGTGGAATAGGTTAGATCATTGATTTAAACTAAGTTATTGTACAGCTCGGTATACAAAGTTATATTGATCGGGCTAGTACAATACACTAGTTGTTGAAGGCTATAATGCTCTACGACCTCCATGGAAAGTATGCATGAACGTGTAAAAAATATCCTACATAAATATCTAGAATGTAGGGGTATAAAAGTCAATGATACAAATCTAATCCTAAACTCCTCAGTGGGAAATCTGATATCTGTACTAGGAGTACTAGAAGTACCAGCCTCAGTGGCCTTCCTCTTAATCCTAATGCATAAATTAAGATTTAACTAAGAAAAAAAATAATTTAAATTGCTTTAGGATCATTTTAGGGACTTACCTAGGCATTTTCGAAAGAAAAATAAGAACGTGACAACCTAGAACCTTGGCGAAGGTGTGGGAAGAGGGTTTTTGAGGTTGGAAGAGAATTTAGTGCAGTTTGGAAACTTAGGGTTTGGGTTATTTTTATAAACATGATTTGAGCACCTTGATTCGAATCGGAGCGCCTGGATTTCATATAGCGCGGGGCGCTTGAAAAAAATTCTAGGCGTCTGGATTCAAAAATCGAGAGTGTCTTTGCAAAACCGTGAGCGATCTTTGGGAAGAGGTTCAAAGCATCTGAATTTATATCCGAGCACCCGTATTAAGTTGGGCTAGACCTTATGAGTTTTAATTGGGTTGAGTTTTAATTAATTAAGGTTTTAATAAGTTAAGTGAATTAATTAAGGTTTTAAATTAAGTTTAATTAATTAATATTTTAATAAGTTAAGTTAATTAATTAAGGTTTTAATAGGTTAAGTTACTTAATTAAGATTTTAATAGGTTAAGTTAATTAATCAAGATTTTAATAAGTTAAGTTAATTAATTAAGGTTTTAAATTAAGTTAATTAATTAAGGTTTTAATTGGTTAAGTTAATTAATTAAGATTTTAATAAGTTAAGTTAATTAATTAATATTTTAAATTAAGTTTAATTAATTAATATTTTAATAAGTTAAATTAATTAATTAAGATTTTAATAAGTCTAATTAATTAATTTGGTATTGTTAATTGATTAAAGTTGTTAAGTCTCAATTAAGGTTAAAATTAATTCATTAAGGTAAAATTAATTTGTTAAGATAAAATTAATGTAAAATTAATTTGTTAAAATAAAATTAATTTATTAGGGTAAATTTATTTATTAAGGTATAATTAATTTATTAAGGTAAAATTATTTTATTAAGTTTCTAATTTCATCTCACCCATTTTTAGATTATCAAACAGTTAATCCTGTGGGTTATGTAAGATGATTTTTAATTTTTATCTTAATTAGTTGGATGATGACTCTCTAAAATTTGATTAATCCTTGAGTTAGACTCAAGTTTAACCTTTTGACTCACTAAGTGTGCATTTCAAGAGTTAGCTTTTAGGCAGTGGCGAGATATAAGAGCCTTCTTAGATATCGGAGCAACGACCACCTTCTAAGACAAAACTGGTTCAAGAAATTATACACTCAACTAATTTAGGGAGAAATTCTGGTCTAACTAGTCTAGGGTTTGACGAAATAGTTTCAATTAGTTCCACTCAGCTAAGTAAATCAACTAGGGTACTCCTTACCCCACTTGACCACTTAAACTGAATTTTTCTAATGTACTATTATCTCACCCCCACCATGGTACTAAGTTGGACAAGTATTAATCAAATTTTTATCCTTACCTATCCTAGGTTCAATCTAAGTACATAAAAAAAGCAATTTTATCTAACATGAATGGTTTTAGATTCTCCTGGATCGTGACCCCTATTAGGTCTGATCAAATAGTATATTTGATCCTTGGGGACCTAATAACATTTCAATCTAATTGGGTTGGTCAAGTTGGACTTTAGAACTCATGCTTGGACTTATGATTTCTTGGGTCGATTAAGTAAAGACATGTAAGCTCTATCTTTGGCTTTGTGTCCAAGCTTAGATCTGTTGTATACAACTCTTTGAGTTCCAAGCATCATGTCAAGATATTTGGAGCTCAAAGTGAACTTTTCCAATGATCTTGTCAGGTTGTCAATCTGAAGTTTTAACTTAGGATTTTCTTCCTCAAGTTTGACTTGAGTTGAAATTCTAACTTGAACGTTTTCAGTTGGCGAACTGATGTTGACTTTCTCCTTAAGGAGTGCTACCTCCTTTCGGAGAAAATTAAATTGGGCACTTGACTTAGTCAGTTTCTTAGTTAGGCAATAGATAATTGAATATAACTTTTTTATACTTATAGAGCTATTGGTCCTTTTGAACTAGATACGGATCTGTGGCTTGAATTGGATTCGGTGTTTGTTTCTGTATTTGGTTCAGTTTCCATCTCTATGAGTTTCTATAAAATGCCAGAAATTTGGGAGTAATTTATAAATAAAATTAATCTTAATTTCAGGGGTTAAGGGAAGATTAGGAAGGTTAGTTAAGTTAAACCTAAAGTGGATTAGATTTAATTAAGTAAACTCTAATTCATTTAATAAGATAATTAGGTTATTAATATAAGACGCGAGAGAATGTGACTCGTCTTGCAAAGACGAAATCAACGAAACCAAACTGGGTCAAATCAGAGATCGTTTAATGAGTGAACCAAACGAATCAAGATTGAACCAAACTGAACCAAGTTGGTTTGGATCGTACTGGAAGAGGTTTTGATAAAATAAAATGGATGAAAAGATTCGTCTTGCGAAGATGAATCCAACAAAGTTAGTTTGAGTCAAATCAGAATTCATTTGGTTAATAAACCAAGCGAACTAAGATTGAACCGGTTTACTACAGTAGACGGTTCAATCATTATAATAAACCCTAGGTTGTTAGTTGGTTTAGCCCAGTAAACCTAGTTTAATTGCGCCAATTAACTCCATCCTAACCCCGGTTTAGCTCCTCGTTATAACTACCACTCGCGATTTCTTTTTCTCCCACACCGCGCCCCTTTGCCCGACGCCACGCCCCTGCCCCAGAGCCGGCTCTAGGCATAGGCCACTAAGGCCTATGCCTAGGGCCCCAAGTTCATAAGGGCCCATTTTCCTTAAAA
>JAOBBC010259509.1:0-14691 GCA_025388495.1 Curcuma longa | reverse complement strand
GTCATGTGACTTGAACACCCGCTATCCATAATCCACATGTTAGTATCCTTCTTCTCTCTCACCTATACAACATAAAACACATCACTTTTGGGTACCCAAAAATTAGATTCACTAACATTTTGTAAGTATTTCTTAGGGACCCAAGCTTGTCTAATTTTGCCCTTAGTGATTGATTTGTTCAATGACCCTTGTCTACCTACTAGGGAAATGTATGAAACTTTCTTAGGTCTATATCCAATTCCGGCCTTATTATAAACTGCCCGTTGACTGTTTAACACCATGTCAAGGTTCCTAGATCCAAGTGTAAATTTATCTAAACATTTCCTTAAGTCAATAATTTCATCATTTAATTTTCTATTTTCCTCACTTAATTCATCATAATCAATATTGGTGTTCCTAGTGGTCCTAAGTTCTTCTTTTAAAACCTTAATTTTTGACTTTGACTTCACTAATGCATTTTTAAGAAAAGCAATTGTGCGATAAAGAAATTTCTCTTTAACACTATCCATTACCTCATCTTCGCTCGAGGAAGATTTGTCACCACTCGATTCTTCTTCTTCGCTTGTGGTGTCGTGGTCACTCTCTCGTGCCATGAGTACCATGTGCCGGGTGATGTGGCACAACTCCTTTTCATCGTCTGAAGAATCGCTACTTGAAGTGTCCCAAGTGGCTTGGGCTATCATTACCTTCTTCTTCTTCTTATCCTTCTTCTTTCTTTCTTTCGAATCTTCTTTCTTCTTTAGCTCCGGACAGTTCGGCTTGATGTGTCCCTTCTTGTTGCATTCATAATAAGTTACATTAGGATTATAGTTAGAACTTTGAGGTTTACCTCACAGTGGTGTGAGCATCTTCTTGACGTCTCTTCTTGTGAACCTCCTCGACTTTCCCATCATCCTCTTGACGTAGTGGGCTACTTCTCTAGCCGACATTTCTTCATCACTATCAGAGGATTCTTGCTCAGACTCGGATGAGGCTTCCTTCTCCTTCTTTTTCTTCTTCTCCTTCTTTTCTACAAGTAAAGCTATACCTTTCTCTTTTGTAGACAAGTTAGCTTATTCATGTAATTTGAATTCACAAAACAGTTCATCTAATTTAACAATAGATAAGTCCCTTGACACTTTGTAAGCATCGACCATTGATGCCGATAGAGTGGTTCGGGGGAATGCTTGAAGTATATATCTCACTAGATCACGGTTGTCGATTTTCTCACCTATAACGTGGAGACCGTTCATGATCTCCTTGAACCGCCCGTGCATCTGACTCACCATCTCGTTTGGCTTCATCGTGAAGGATTGGAGTTGTCCAATCAAGAAATCCCTCTTGGCTCATCTTAATTCGCTTGAGCCCTCATTGAGTTCAATGAGCTTTTCCTAGAGTTCCTTGGCCGAATTGAATGGACCAACCTTGCTTAGTTGCTCTTTGAAAAGTCCACACTGCAAGGTAGTCGTGGCTTTCACATTTGCTTGTGTCTTTTTGCATGTATCTTTGGACCAATCTTTTGTAGGAAGAGGCACTCTAGAAGCATCCCTCGGTTTCTCAAATCCATCTACAATACTGAACCAATTGTCAATATCGTTCATAAAATAGTATTCCATCCTACCTTTCCAATAGCCAAAATCATTGTCATCGAAGTAAGGAGGTCGTGCGGTACTATATCCCTCTTGAAACACCATTGAGTGTTTCTCAGTTGAACATTAATTCTTCTAAAAAGAATCGTGCTCTGATACCACTGGTTGGGACCTATGCGTTCGTTAGAGGGGGGTGAATAGTGATTTTTCTGAACTTTCCTGTGAAATCATTAGCGGAAACAAAAAATAAAAATAAGGAAGAGATCACAATCTCTAACCCGTTGATTTACTTGGTATCCACCTCTACGAGGTGACTAATCCAAGGATCCACACACACCGAGCACCTTTCCACTATGAAAATCCCTCCTTTTCAAAGATCACTTTGAAGGTGGAAAAACCCTTATAGAATCAGCCTCTTCCTTTCACAAGATATAGAGTGAAGTTTGAGGAAGAAGAAAATAGGTTTACAATGATTGAGATTGTGCAAGAATATAGAAAAGTGAACTGTTATTTTTCTTTGACGTCAAACTCTATTTTTATGTAATTCTGTATATCAGTCGACTGCTCCAAAGGTCAGTTGACTGATAGGCTTCAACGGCTCTTTAATTTGCGTTTAATTCTCCAGCTGTCAGCCCAACAGTCATCCATCAGTCAACTGCACCATCACCAGTCGACTGGTCAAGTCGACCAAACTTTCTGTTTGAGCTTTAGTCGACTGGATGAACAGTGTTAGTCGACTGATCAAGCTGAAACTCCTATGTGTGCTTCTGATCAACACCAGTCGACTGAATGAACAGTGTCAGTCGACTGATCAAGCTGAAATTCCCCTTTCAGCTTCTTCTTCAGCCCTTAACCTTGACGCAAGCCTTCAAACGTCTTCCACAAGCCTCGTGCCCTTCCTTGCACTAGCTTGAGACGTTTCCCTTAACTTCGTCGTGCTAAATCTCCCTTTGCCAAGAGGTCGTGCCTCTGAGACTTCATCCTTTGCCAAGAGACCTCGCCTCTGGGATTTTATCCTTTGCTAAGAGGCCACGCCTTCAGAACTTTACCAATTGCCAAGACTTCATTCCTGGACTTTCCTGTGGACTCAAACCACACAAGTTAGATCACCAACATTGCCTAACTTAAACTCATTTTAGCCAAACATTAAAACCAAATCACTTGGGGCAAGATTGCACCAACATACACAGGGTTCATCTAGATGTTGTGAGAAATCAAACTCTTTGATTACATCATCAAAATGGATATTTCAACTTCTAGATGTTTGCTTTAGTCCATAAATGAACTATTGAAGCTTGCATACTTTATTTTTATCAACAGATGTGAAATCTTCTGGTTGTATCATATACAAATGCTCGAATAGATCCCCATTAAGAAAAGCTATTTTAACATCTATTTGACATATCTCATAATCATAATGAGCTACTATGACTAGGAGTTTTGAATGGATTTAAGTATATCAATCGGTGAAAATGTCTCGTCATAGTCAATACTATATTTTTAATGATAGTCTTTCGCCACCAAGTTTACTTTGTGGGTAATCAAATTACCATTCATGTCAATTTTCTTTTTGAAAATCCACTTGCTCCCAATAGGTGTTATTCCTTCGGGTGGGTCTATCAAGTTTCAAACTTGGTTTCATATATGGAATCCATTTTCAATTTTATGACTTTTAACCATGAGTCCTTTTCTAAAATTTTTAGAACTTCTTCATAACTAGTATGCTCCTCATCCTCAATAAGTAATACGTCTCTTGATTCACTTATGAGAAATTTATATCTCTCAGGAATTAAACATGCCCTCTAGATCTATAAAATGGCAGTGTATCAACAGTTTTAGCTATTATCTCATCCCAATGAGCAATAGGATGTGGGTCTTGTTTAGGCATATCTTCTGCGTCAATTGGATTCTCTTGAACTACCCTTAGCTTAGCCTCACTCGTACTATTTTCCTGTAAGAAATTCTTTCTTTAGAAATGCAGCATGCCTTAAAACAAATACCTTTTGTTCTAAGGGATGATAGAATTGGTAATCTCTAATTTTCTTAGGGGAACCAATAAATAAACACTTATCAGACTTAACATATATTTTGTCTGATACAATCCTTTTCACATAAGCAGGACAACCCCATATCTTCAAATATGATAAATGAGGTTTCTTACCATTCCATATCTCATATGGAGTAGTAGAGATTTGGGAAGACTAACATATGATTCATCCTTGACGTAATCATGTCCAACAAGGTTCGATTTTGCCTTTCTAACACCCCATTATGTTGTGGTGTGTAAGGCAGAGTCTATTGAGATAATATCTCGTTGTCCTTGAGATAATCTTAAAACTCTTGACTTAAGTATTCACCTCTCGATTCGATTGAAATATTTTAATATTTTTTCCAATTTATTTCTCTACTTTATGTCTAAATTCTTTAAACTTTTTAAAGGTTTCAGATTTGTATCTCAATAGATATACATACCTAAATCTTGAATGATCATCGATAAAGGTGATGAAGTAGCTATAACCTCCTCGTACATGAGTTGACATGGGTCCACATACATCAGTATGTACAAGGCCTAATGTGTCATTCTCTCGTTCACCTTTTCCCTTAAAAGGTAACTTAGTCATTTTTCATTTTAAGCATGAATCATATATATCAAATGAATCCAATTTAAATAATTCTAAAATTTCACACTTGTGTAATTCAGACATGTGTTTCTTACTTATATGGCCAAGGCTACAATGCCACATATAGGATGTTAATTGATCATCTCTTCGAGCATGTTTGTTGCTCGTTTCAATATTGAATACGTCATTCGATATATCTAACGTGTAGATACCATTGCATAATATTTCAATTCCATAAAGAACATCATTCGAAGTTATATAATAATAATTGTTATTATAAGTCAAATGAAAGTCTTTTCTATTTAAGCAAGGAATAGAAATAATATTCTTTATTAAAGAACAAACATAATAATAATTATTTAGTTCTAAAACATGTCCACTAGGGAGTTTCAACAAATAAATTCCTATGATTTTGGCTACAACCTTTGCTTCATTACCAACTCATAAATTTGAATCTCCCATCTTGCCACAATTGTAACACAGTCTCTTTGGTATTGGTTCTTCTTTCTTAGCCTTTTCTTTCTCTTAGCTTTATCTTTTGTCTTTCTTTTTTTGGAATCCTTCTTCAAAGTATCAAATAACATCACAGCTTTATGTTCTTTCTTAACAGATGGCTCCACTGTTTTAAGCATGTTGATCAGTTCTGGAATTATGGATTCTAGATGGTTCATCTTGTAGGATCATTAGGAGTGCTAGAGAGGGGATGAATAGCGCTTCTTGGCTTTTTCACACTTTTTGAAAAACCTATATAACTTGCGTACGTAAATCAGAATTGGCAGTGAAAAATAACACAAGTGACACGGTTAATTTTACTTGGTTCACAGCCACAGGCTGCTACTCCAAGATCCACGATCAAAAATCATTTCCGATGGGCAATCCAAAAGATAATTCCTCTCTTACGAAAGGGAGTTAAGTGTTTTACAAAAATGATTTGAATTGGTAACAAGTATACCGACCTAAAACTTAAGTACAAAAGCAAAGCAATAAGTTGTACCGACAGAGTAGTAATGGATGTGCAGACTTCGTTGCAGTTTCTCGGTGTGACGATAGCGTTCTGGATGGAAGATTTTCATGCAGACAATCATCGTTGAGTCATAGTCAGATGCTTCTAGGGTTCCACCTCGAGGCTGCTTATATTAAGTGATCCGGGCACCTGGAAGCCTTTTTGGGTGCCTCTATGTCACCCTGTCGATCCACTTTCGATGCTAACTCAGCATCTTCCGAGCACCTGGATGATGACGTGGAGGTTACCGGATCAACTTGACTCCGTAATGCATTATCCAAATCTCGGTGCCTGGAACCTTTCCCACTTGGAACCTTTCCGGGCGCCTGGAGGTTGAGGCGTCCCGACTACTGGGACGTGGCCACCTCACTGCCTCACTGACTCATTCCACTAACGTCCGATCGCTTGGAACTAATCTAGGCACCTGGACCATTCGATGGTCTAGATCCAAATAAGGATGCTCGGAACACAAAGTTCTAGCCCATCCTTTTCTACATCACAAGTTAGTCCAAAATCTAAATCATAACAAGAAGAAAATAATTTAACAAACTATTTTGATCTTGACTCTAGGTTTTCAGTGAAATCCTAGGTCAGATCGACATCTACTGTTCCCCTTACTGGGAACGCATCCTTACCCACTCTACTCGAGAGATTTTACTTTGTGTCAACCAAGTTTTTCAGACTTGTTGGACTTTTGCTTAGCCTCGATCCTCGGCCCTTAGGACTTCTACTACTCGACGTCCAATCCTCCAAATCCACCTAGACTTCCGCCTGGTGCTCTTGATCCGCTAAGACTTTCTGCCTAGTCCTCTTAACCAGGACTTCCTTGGTCAGTCCTCCAAACCAAGTCTTCTACGTAATCCTTCAGATTAGGACTTTCTTTGCCTAGCCTCCAGTTAGGACTTCCACTGTCTAGACGCAACTAGGGCTTTCCTATGCAAACTGAATACTCTGTTAAGCTCATCAGATCACTTTATACACTTAACTTGAACCCTTTTCCATTATTAAAACTTAGGTTCGATCATCTGATGCTCCCTGCACCAATAATCTTCCCTTTTTTGATTGTGGCAACCTAGATTCCAAATTAAGTAAAAGTATTTTTATTAATAGTAAAGAAGTAAATCATAGCAGCAATCAAGGTAAGTCATAACAAGCATCACAACTTAACGTTCTTCACTCCCCCTTCAATTTAGAACTGCCCCTGAACTTATATTTCACTTAAAGAATTTTGAAAAAACATTTCTTTCTCTCCCCCTTAACTTAACATGGCTTTTGATCTGTCAATTTTGATTGACCCATTCAAGTTATACTTATTTTTTAAAAATTATTTTGCATTAATTAAATTATTTTTTTTATAAAAATTTAATTTAAAAATCTTCAAGTTATATTTTCCTCAAAGTTAACCAAAAAAATTTAGTTTTTCATAAACACTTTAAAAAAGATATTTTAACTTTCAAAAATATTTTAACTTAATTTGATCTCTCTCCCCCTTTGACATAATAATAAAAAACTTTGAAAAACTATTTGTTTATAAGAAAAGTCACTCAATCACGTGAAAAAATAGGTTTGAGTTCAAGCATATTATAATAATAAAAAATACTTAGATAAAAAATTTATCTCTTAGGTACATGTCCAACTTAGGTTTTGACTAACTATCAGAAGATTGTAGATTAACCAAGTTGGTCAAGTTTAAGTGTATTATTCCAGTTAGCTTATGCTAAGCAGGAATACTTAACTTAATCCATAGTTTATGTTTTTAGCCCAAGTTTTGATTTGATGCACCGACATAAGTATCTAAAACTCAGGCTATAACTTTATACATCTCACACTATCCTAGGTTTCACAATACACAATCAAGTTATCTAGTGTGCTTTGTGGAGATGCATCAACCTAAGTCTATAAGTGCATGATCTCTACTGAAAGTACCTAGACTAGGGATAAAAATTTCTTTTACTTTTGAAAATTAAAATTTTAAATTATGTTTTTCAGAGAAAAAATAAAATTTTAAAAATATTTTTAAAAACTAAGTAGTAGTAGATTTGAAAATGTGAGTTTTAAAATATAAGAAATATTTATACTTAGTTTATCAAACACATTCCTAATTGCCTTTTGAGTATGTTGAATTCAGATTCAGATAGAGGTTTTGTGAATATGTCAGTTAAGTTTGATTTAGACTCAGCATAGTCGAGTATAATTTCTTCCTTAACGACATAGTCTCTAATAAAGTAGTGTTTAACCTCTATGTGTTTGGTTCTAGAGTGATGTATTGGGTTTTTGATCAAATTGATTGAGCTAATATTATCAATCAACACCTTGGTATTATGATATTTCAGGTTGTAATCAGTTAATGTGTGCATCATCCAAAGTAGTTGTGCAACACATTCATCCATGACTATGTACTCCGCTTCAGTTATAAATAGTGCAACACAGTGTTGCTTTATGCTACACCAACTGACTAGACATAGATCCAAAAACTGACATCCTCCACTTGTACTTTTTCTGTCTAGTTTGCAACCAACATAGTCTGAGTTAGAGTATCCTACTAGGTTAAAGTGATTTCTCCTAGGGGTACCACATTCCTATATTTAGTGTTCCTTTAACATGCATACCTTAGGATCCTTTTTACTGCTGTTAAATGAGATTCCTTAGCATTTGATTGATACCTAGCACACATACCTACTACAAACAACATATCAGGTTGACTTGCAATTAGGTATAGTAGACTACTTATTATACTCCTATAATATTTTAAGTTTACTTATTTTCCTTCTGGGTCACTATCAATGTTGGTGTTAGTTGTTATAGGTGTTTTTATTTCTTTTAAATTTTCCATTCTAAATTTTGTAATTAATTCTTTAGCATATTTATTTTGATAAATATAGTTACTATCTTTGGTTTGTTTTATCTGTAATACTAAAAAAAGTGCAGTTCCCCTACCCAACTCATTTCAAATTTATTTTTCATTAATTCAATAAATTCTTTTAAAATTTTAGTATTGGTTAACCCAAAAATAATATTGTCTATATAAATTTGGGCTATGAAGAAGTCTTTTTCTATAATCTTAACAAATAGGGAGGGGTTAATTTGTCCTTGGTTATAACCTTTAGATACTAGGTATGTTGATAATCGTTCATACCATGCTCTAGGTACTTGTGTTAATCCATATAAGACTTTCTTGAGTTTGAAGACATAATCTGGTTAGTCTTTATCTTCAAACTCAAGTGGTTGAGCTACATAGACTTCTTCTTTAATGAACCTATTCAAGAAAGCAGACTTTACGTCCATCTGGTAGTGTTTGAATCCTTTATGAGCCACGTAGACTAACAACATTCTAATGGATTCAAGTCTAGTTACAGGTGCATAGGTTTCATCATACTTTAGCCCTTCTACTTGACTAAATCCTTTAACAACTAACCTAGCCTTGTTTCTTACAACTTTCCCTTTTTCATCTATTTTATTTCTATATACCCACTTAATTTCTATGATGGATTTATTATCTGGCATGCGGACTAAGTCTCATACTTGGTTTCTTTCAAATTATGCTAGTTCCTCTTGCATTGTAATTATCCAGTCAGGGTTAGGTAGGGCTTCTTCTATGGTCTTTGGTTTAATGTTGGATATTAATGCTATTTGGCTAACCTAGTTTGGACCCCTAGGGTAGGATCACTCAAAATTTGATCAAGTGGGTGATTGACTCTTAGTCTTAGTGCTTATGTAGTATCAGGTTCGGTTAGATTTGGGTCAGACCTATCTTCTAGTTCGATTTCATTTGTGTTAGGTTGTATTTCTTCTTATTCTTGATTTTGTAGATTAATTTGTTCATTAAGTTTATTATTATTAACTTGAGTATTTTCTTTATCAAATATTATAATTATGGTTTCTTCAACTTTTAATGTATCTTGATTATATACCCTATTAGCTGTTGAGTATCCTAGGAATATTCCTTGAGTGGTTTTGGATATAAATTTTTTTAAGAAATATTTTGTGTTAATTATATGTACTTTACATCCAAATACCTTTAGATAATTTAAGTTGGGTATTTTTTTATAATATATTTCATAAGCAGTTTTATTATGATGTTTATTAATTAATATTCTATTTTGTATGTGATAGGCTATGCTTATTGTCTCAGCCTAAAATTTATTGGTTAGATTGTATTCATTCAACATTGTCCTAGCTACTTCTTGTAGGGTTCTATTTTTTTTCAACTATTCTATTTTATTGTGAGGTTCTAGGACATGAAAACTCATGGTGGTATCCATTGATTTAACAAAACTCATAAAATCTAGTATTTTCAAACTCTCTACCATAGTCACTTCGTATTCTTTTAATTTTTAAGTCTTTTTAATTTTCTATTAGTTTTCATAAATTTATAAATTTTTCATAAGTTTCATCTTTGAATTTTAAGAATTTTACCTAGGTGTATCTAGAGTAATCATCTATTATTACTAAGCAATACTGATTTCTGCTTAGTGACTTAGTCCCATGTGAATCAAAAAATTCTAAGTGTAATACTTCAAGTATGGAATTAGTTTGGTTTAGGTTGGTTACTTTGTGGGTTGACTTAGTTTATTTACCTTGTTGACAAACATTATAAATTATATTTTTTAAAGAGATTAATTTGGATAGACCCTTGACTAAGTCATTTTGACTCATCTTTGAGATGAGTCTAACATGAGTGTAATCCAGTCTCCTATGCCACAACTTGGTTTCCTCTTGCTATGCCAATAGACACTTGGTTAAAGAGATTGATAGGCCAATTTTGTATATGTTATGTTTTCTAATTCCCTTAAGTGTGATTTTAAGATTCTCTAAGACAAAGCTGGTTTGAGAAATTACACACTTAGCTAATCTAGAAAGAAACTCTAGTCTAACTAGTCTAGGATTTGATGAGGTAATTTCAATTAGTTTCACTCAGCTAAGTAAATCAATTAGGGTATTCCTTACCCCACTTGACCACTTATGCTGGATTTTTCTAACTTACTATTATCTCACCACTCCTTGGTACTAGGTTGGGCAAGTATTAATCAAATTTATGTCCTTACCTAGCCTAGGTTCAATCTAAGTATACAAAAAATAATAAAATAAAAATAAATAAATAAATAAATAATTCTATCTAACATGAAAGGTTTTGGATCCTCCTAGATCATGACCCCTATTATGTCTAATCAAATAATGTATTTGATCCTTAGAAACCTAGTAATGATTCAATCCAACTGGATTAGTCAGGTTGGATTTTGAAACTCATGCTTAGACTCTTGATTTCTTCGGTCGATTAAGTAAAGACATGTAAAATTTATGTTTGACTTTGTGTCCAAGCCTTGATCTGTTATACACAACCCTTTAAGTTCCAAGCATCATACTAAGATATTTGAAGCCCGAAGTGAACTTTTCTAACGATCTTGTCAGGTCATCAATCTGAAGTTTTAACTTGGGATTTTCTTCCTCAAGTTTGACTTGAGTTGAAATTCCAACTTGAACATTTTTAGTTGGCACACTGATGTTGACTTTCCCTTTAAGGAGTGCTACTTCTTTTTAGAGAGATTCAACTTGGACACTAGACTTAGCCAATTTCTTAGTTAAGCAGTAAATAATAGCATTAACTTTTTCATATTTACAGAGTTATTTGTCTCTTCTAAATCGGATACGGATCCATGGCTTGAATTGGATTCAATGTTTGAATCTGTGTCTGGTTTGGTCTCTATCTCTGTGAGTTCCTCTCGAGTTGAGAGAGGTAGGAAGCTTGTGTTAACTTCCTCCTTTAATTCTTCTGAAGATGACTCATCCCAAGTGACCTTGAGCGCTTTCTTCTTCGTCTTGCGCTCCTTCTTCTAGTTTGGGTATTCGGCCTTGAAATGCCCTTTTTCCTTGCATGCATAGCATGTGAGTTCGGTATTGTTCATAGGTGTCTTGTTCGAGTTAGCCTTTTGAACCACCTTCTTCATTTCTAACCTTCGAAGCGTTTCTTCTTTAGCATCTTCCGAACTAGGTTTACTAGCTCGGTAGCAACCTCGTCATTACTTTTTGAACTCGATGATCCTTCGGATTCTTCTTCAACTTGTCTTCTGGACTTCCTTTCTTTAGTTTGTCCTGCAACAAAAGCAATTCCTTTCTCGATCGGATTGACGTTAGTTTGTTCGTGTAGCTCAAATTCAGAGAATAATTCATCTAATTTTATTTTTGAATGGTCCCTAGAGACCTTTGTGTAACCCACTAGCGGATTCGCCCTCTTGCATCTTTATGTTATAGAGTTTATTGAGCAAAAGGTCACGCTTGCTCACTTTGGTGTCGAAAGTCTCCTCATGCAGTTCGATGAGTTTGTCCCATAAGTCCTTGGCACTTATAAAAGGACCGACTTGGATGAGTTCTTCCTTGGTCAACCCACACTGGAGCGTCTGGGTTACCTTGGCATTGATTTCTAATTTCTGCTTCGTGGCTATGTCCCACTTTCCACATGACTGTGGCATGCCATCAATATCTGTGGGGATTATGATTCCGGTCTGGATTATAATCCACATATCCACCTGTATCTTGAGGTGATATTCCATTCTACCTTTCCATAGATGAAGTCCTCCCCAATGAATAAAGATGGTCTAGCGGTGTTGTAGCCTTCCTGATGGGTCATTAAATCTTGCACACAAAATACAGAAAAAATAGGATGTACCAAGACTTGATCTTGGATTAGCAGTATGGAAAAAAATAATAAGGTTAAAATTAGAGAGAAAATGAAAAAAACTGCTTCATCAGTGGTTGCACTGAGATTGAGCACCCCTCGCTCTGATATCAATTGTAGGATCATTAGGAGCACTAGAGAGGAGGTGCGTAGCGATTCTTGGCATTTTCATACTTTTTGAAAAACCTGTATAACTTGTATATATAAATCAGAATTGGCAGCGGAAAATAACACAAGTGACACGGTTGATTTTACTTGGTTCACAGTTACAGGCTGCTACTCCAAGGGTTATGATCAGAGATCGTTTTCGATGGGTAATTCACTAGATAACTCCCCTCTTACGAAAAGGAGTTAAGCGCTTTATAAAAATGATTAGAATTAGTAACAAGTATACCGACATAAAACTTAATTACAAAAGCAAAGCAATAAGTTGTACCGATAGAGTAGTAATGGATGTGCAGATTTCATTGCAGCTCCTCAGCATAACGACAGCATTCCAGATGGAAGATTTTCATGCAGACAGTCATTGTTGAGTCGTAGTCAAATTCTTCTAGGGTTCCCCCTCGAGACTGCTTATATTAAGTGATCCAGGCGCCTGGAAGCCTTTCTGGGTGCCTCCACATCACCCCGTTGATCCATTTTCAACTCTGACTCAACATCTTCTGGGCTCTTGCATCCCTTTCAGGCGCTTGGATGTTGATGTGGAGGTTGTCGGATCAACTTTGACTTCATAAGGCCTTATCCAGATTTGGGTGCCTAGAACCTTTCCGAGCGCTTGGAGGTGAGGTGTTCCAACCACTGGGACTTTGCCACCATACCGCCTCAGAGCCCAATTGGGGGTGCCTAGAAGGAAGTCTGGGGGCCGGGATTGCTCAATATAATCAGCCACGTAGAGTCTTCATAAGAACAATTACTACCATTCTACAACTTTTGTTCATGTGCTCTACAGTTCTAAGATGCTATTGTGATGCCTAAACGCTACACCGACATCACACTCAAGAACTCACCTATAGTCGGTAACAAGTAGCTCATTTTTACTTCATCTTTTTGTACTTCATTTTCTAGGAACGATAAATTTGTTACCGTTCCTCTCATTGTAAAAAGGTGAGACTCTTTCTCATTGTAAGAAAGAGTATGTTAGTGGATTGCACATTGAAAGCAGTCAAGGGTTGCAGGCCTTGGAGTAGTGGTTAGAGGTTAGGAACCAAGTAAAAATAAACATGCCTCTACTTTGTGTTTTCTGTTTATTTTCCACTGCATACTCTAAATATCTAAAACTAATTTTCGAAAACAAAGTGAAAAAGCAAAGCATACTATTCACCCTCTCCTCTTTAGCGCTTTTTTCAATCCTACACTCTAGGTGCTATCCAGTACTTTATGATGTCAAATCAAGGTAAACTCATTAAGCACTGTGATAGTCAATGGTGTTCTTATGAGATTTTGAACTACTTTTATGAATAACCCCTCAAGTCTTGATCCTTATGGGTCGGAGGGTTGGGTTCACCTTTTGATTCTTCCCCGCGTCCCGTGAGATATGAAGATGCAATGTTAGTATCATGATCATGTATGCATAATAAGGTTGGATCATGGATCAACACATCATACAATAAAGAAAAATGAATAAGTATATTAAAAATAACATCAATAATACATTAAGTTAATCCCTCATCCTAGAATTAAGAGTATTACTTATTGGAGGTAAAGTTGCAACCAAAAAATGAGAAATAAGACATTCCACAACTAAAAATCAAAGAGAAAAGGAGAAAAGAATGCTTAGTCGTGTGTTGATCATCATCTTCAAATGAACTCTAAGTTATATGGTGAATGGAATCTCCGACAGCTCCTTGGAAATGACTTTCCTAGGGTTCCTTATCACAAGGAAACCCCCTCCTAGAGAACAGGAGAACCCTCAAATCTCAAATGATCCAAACAAGAGCCCCATGGGTTCTTTTATAGCCTCCACTGTGGGGAATCCTATGCGATAAATAACAAATCACAGCAGAAAAAGAATCCCTTGAGCGATCCATGCGAAAGAAAACTCATACAAGTTTAGCTCTACAAAATCCTATCTAATAGGGTATACCTTTTAGTGTACCCTTTGATTATCCCACTCATCCAAAGTTTGTCGGATCTCTTGCACGTTTAAGTGTTCGTGCCTCTATGCATATCCACACGAACACTCACTTTTGAAGAAAATTTTAGTTGTGCTAGCAACACTTTGGCAGTGTGTTCGGCTAAGAAGAAGAGGGGAAAGAAGATGAACATCCAACATAACTTTTGGGAAGGAAAAAAAACCTTTTATACTTAAGTCATGAATACGAATGGTTTTTAGGCTTTTGGTATTCCCTCATCAATGCATAATTAATCCTTATTAATCATGCATGATAACCTCATCTTCTTCAATGCATGATTAATCCACATTAATCATGTATGATGAATCAAATATCATTCATCAACTTGGTTGAATTTGAGTCTAACTCAAATTCAACGAACTTGAGACTAACTCAATCTTGGCCATCCAATGAGCTTAATTATTCCTTTAGTTAAACTAAAATGAACCCATTTCCAAAATAGAATGTTATTTGTATGTGACCCAATAGGTTCTCATAACATTGGAAATGTCTCTAAAATCCATTTTAAAAATATAAGCAATGAGTGACATCTGTAACACCCGTATTATTTTCCCTATTTTTAGGATTTTTAATTAGATTTAAAAAATTATAATAAAGGTCTTTTAGTTAAATGATAGAAGGGAGTTTGACAAAATAAAATAGAAGAAAAGGTTCGTCTCGCGAAGACGAATCAAACAAAATTTATTTGGGTCAA
>JAOBBC010259131.1:0-14717 GCA_025388495.1 Curcuma longa | reverse complement strand
AGGCAAGGTAAGGCTGCGTACAATGGATCCTTTCTCCGGACCCCGCATGGCGGGAGCTTCGTGCACCGGGCTGCCCCCAGTTTTCAGTATTTTTCGTCTGCGCAAATGTACCTTAGAACTTTAGTCAATCTCATCTGTGCTCTCTGACATCTTCTCCTCATTTTCTCATGATATTGGCCTGTCACTTCTTTTTTGCAAACCTTCTAATCTTGGCGTGCATACCTTTAGCATGAGGAAGAGTTAAGGTATGTGATTATTTTACTCATTGAACACTAAATTAGCTCATGTCTTCATCAATTCAATCGTCAACTCCTTTGTAAATCAATCCAGAATGTTTCTTCATCAATGTCTTTTAACTTGCACAAGTATTGGGTTGACATTTTTTTTCTTTGTCAAATGCCTAATAACTGTTACATTTTTTTTTGTTTGTAAACTTTCTATTTTATGAAAGGGAGTCTTGGCGCATCGGTAAAGTTGCTGTCATATGACCTTGAGGTTATAGGTTTGAGTCGCGGATCAGCCTTTTGCAAAATGCAAGATAAGATTACGTACAATAGATCCAATGTGGTTTGACCCATTCGCAAGACCCTGCGTTGATAGGAGCTTTGTGCATCAAACTGCCCTTTTAAACTTTCTATTTTAATAAAATAACATTGATTAAGATTTGTGCTACAACTCGAATGGGGAGCATTAGAGTTATTAGAGGTAATATTTATATGTGTTGTGATTTTATCCAACATGAAGTATGATGTTGTTAATTATATCAGAGCCTCAAAAGTATGTTTTATTTAACTATATACAAACTGTTTAATATTCTGGCGCTTCAATTTTAGACAAACCTAGCCAATGAATTAGAATTCACTCCAGTTGATTATTGGAGGTAATAACTATGTGTTATGATTTGATTCTACATGGAATATTATATTATTAAATGTTTTATGAGAGCCTGAAAAATCTGTGTTCTTAACTATATATTATCCCTTTAAACTTTACACAAACCTGGCCGATGAATTCAAATTTACAACATCTCATCTTGACGCAGCTTGTTTTTGGTTGCTAAGCTGACTTCTAGAGTCAAAGATCTAGGTGGAGTCCAATTTTGGTTATCCATGTGACAACTCTGTGCAAAGCAATATTTGCAATACCATCTGAGGTTCTACAACCCTTTATTGTAAGTCTATGCTAAGATATTACTTGTTCTGGTTATGTAATTTATTTAAATGAACTGCTTTTCTGTTTGCCTGGCTGTGATATTTGCTTGTGAATTTGATGCTGTCACAGGAATCATTAGCAAAATGGAGAATAAATTATCCTCTCCGCTTGTGCTAGATGGATCTGTCTGCAACATCAAATTCAGCATATCAACGACAGAGGAGATTGTAAGTAATTATGTGCTATGTTGTCTCTTGTTATCTGTTGCAAAATCTGTCTATAATTTTCTCCAGCATCAAAAAATATAGTTGCATAAATTGGGCTTATCTTTATATGCTTACCCCTCACCACCTTTGCCAGTGCCAATGCTACACCATAACATCATTCTCTTTTTTCCCCTTTTGGTACAATGACAACCAAGGTCCTGAGCATTATATTTATAGTTAACAGTTTCTTTTGGAACATTGAAGCTCTTGCACAAACTTGTTCATTTTCATCCAGTTTTGCACAGAAGTATCTTTCTAGATCTTGCATATCGTTCTATACTTGATGTCACACATGCCTTATTGTTGTATTAGTTCGTTCTTTATACATTCCTTAATAAATGTATCTTGTATCACATCTAGCCAGTTAATGAAGACCTCAGTTGCATTGAAGGGCCAAGTCTTTGTTTAGAAACCGCCACCACCATCATCACCAACTATATGGGATTGGTTTCATACCTTATCCCTTGTTGATCTATGCAAGGCTATATCAGTAATAATGTTTAAGTCCATTAATCGGTATTTGTTTGATCGACTGGAGATACCTTTGATCTCCCTTCTCTTGATCCATAGCTTATGGCAATTATGACACAAGATACCAGAAGGTCCTCTTCGGTCTCAGACACACTTTTCCTTATTAGTGATATTTTTAGTTCCTCTTTTTGTTGAAGGATAGACCAAGAAATCTTAACTAGAAATTTCATGTCTGTCAATCTTAATCATTCTTTTGTTTCTTTCCATATGAAACCACATTTTATGGGTTCAGTTTTAGTTTTACTTAACCTACAATTCTGTTATGATGTCATTTTTAAAAAATTTGTTTTCACAATTCAAGGTTTGAATTTAATCTCTTCAGACTCTCATTATTTGGCACAATAATGTTTGCAAATATCATGCACTTGTATTTGATCAGTGAGTTTATCTCATACTAATGCAAAAGAGAGAGAGAGAGAGAGACTTTGAGCTTACTTGTTGCAAACCTAGAGTTTTTGTTTAGAAATAAATTTTAAATATTTAGAAGAAACAAAATTGAGAAAGAGAAGTTTATATGTCAACATTCACTGATACTTGTTTAAGAAACTAGTAGAGAACTTTTTCGATCATTCACTATTACTAACCAGAAATATATTTATCAAAATAATTAATTTTACCATTTCATTGATTGACAAATCATTGGTAAGCTACCAATCATTTAAGCTATTTATTTTGAAAATTTAACTTGGGATTTTATTTAGATTATGCTTTCTCTAAATTCTTTCTTTCTTCTTCCTAATTACAAATTTAATCTTGGAAAGAAATGTTTTTCTTTAAAAAAAAGGAAAAAAAACGAAAGGAGGAGGCTGAAGGTTAGGACCCGTATACTTTTTATTCAAGAGCAAGCCCCCATTTGGTGGAGGAGGATGACCTTTAAAATGAACTACAACCATAACAAAAATTGAATTCCTATTTTCATATTACAATCCCAATGCATCACATTTCAATGAAACTTTCTCTTATCCTGTTCTATGAGAGATAAGGCTTCTGTGGTCATGTTAACTGGCATTGTTTTTCTTTTCATTTTAGCTATATGTTCCTTAATTCAGTTATACAGGGAAATCCTTTGCTTTCCTGTTAATTATGCGGTCTTTTATGGCGTGCATATACCTAGACGTGCTTCAAAAATTTCATGAATTTTATCTAATTATGTTAGTGGAATTGAATATAGTATGCTATCAATTGAAGGCTACAATTATCATACAATTTTAACATTCTTCTTTTAGTTCTTGTTGACAGTAGCACCTTAATGATTATGGTAAGTTCATGTATCCTTGTGGATATCTTTGTTGATATATTTGATTATCTTATGTTGATACAACTACCAAACTAGAATGTTATTTACGTGACTCAGAATGTTTGTAAAATATAATGGTCGATGAATTGCCATGTTCTTTTTCTTGAGAAGGTTCAATCCGTTAACTAAGCTAACTGTTCATAAGTTAATTTTTGTACCTTTTGGATTCCTAATATAAACTAATTCTGTTCTTACTAGTACTTATGATCTCTGTTTGCTTGTATTGTCATTATACGTATATCATGTGTTAGATAGAATTTTGTGGGTTGATATAGTTCAGGATCTTAGATACTGTTGTAACTTGTAAAACATTTGATACATAATATCTCTCTTGCATGGCAGATGACATATTCCATAAACGAGTGTCCCATTTCACATCCATCTCAGCTTGCAAATCCTTTTCTTGGCTTGCCATTGGAATCTGGTAGATGTGAATCATGTGGAACGGCTGAAATTGGAAATTGTGAAGGTCTACATTTGCAATCTATTTCTTTTTCCTATTGTTGATTAACACAGGTAGCTTTGATAGTAATGATATTCTTTTTGTTAGGTCATTTTGGCCACATTGAATTGCCTGTACCTATATATCATCCTTCTCATGTGAGTGAATTAAAAGATATTTTAAGCATGATCTGCTTGAAGTGCCTGCGGGTGAAGAAGGTACCCAAGTCAATCCTAGAACTTTCAATTGTCTAACTAATTGTTTTTTGGTAATTTTACTTGCTTGTTACCTACAGTATGCCAGTTCTCAAACCTTGTGGTTTTCCCATTTCTTTGAATTGCACTTGCACGTCTGCTCACATAGAATGGTAGGGCAAAAAAATCTTGAGGAACATTTGTTACCTACTTAGATCATCATTTGTTGTCAGTTCATAATGGTTGTGATTTTCATTTTAGTTGATTGTAGAAGATGGTGGAACAGACAATGTAATAAAGAATACCTTAGTAGACAATGTAATAAGGAAAAAAGTACCTTAGTTATTCAATCTAACGTTGTATACTAGGTGGAAAGTGGGTGGACCCATATAATGTCATAATGACATGAAACTAAAATACCATATAACTCAGGAGAATCACAAGGGCACCCCTTATGCAGACTAGAATATCAAGAAATATATATTCAGTAGACTTTGGTGACAAGTTTTCTTGCTTTAGGATAACATAAAATTTTTACATTACAAAGAAAGAAAATAGAAAGGTGAAGTTGACCAAGAGGGCATGTAGTTTATTGATAAATTGACATGAAAACTATATCTTAAAATTGTTGAGGATTTTTCATATGATGCAATGTTTTTCATGCAGTCTTAACCAAGTGTCTATTTTTCGTTTTCAAAGCACCTTTGTTGTGCTTTATGAGAAGGATATAAATAATGGAGATTATCTTCAGTAGAGAAAGATGGAAAGATTGGACTAAGTACTATATTTTTTGTTTTTTTTACTTCTTATGTGGATGTTGACATTAAACAGATATTTTGTACTGTTCTTTTATTGAGTAAAGCACGCCATGGAATAATAATCATCCATAATTATGACAAACACTTGAAATTCTTGAAGTGGAATGAATTAGACCCCAAATATCAAAGTGAACTAATGGAAAAGGTGTGGATGCACAAATATTGACTCGTATTGGAACAAGGATCAAAAGTATGTCACTGGTTGGTATGGCACTCAACAAATCAAGAACCATCTTTTCTAGATTCTTCAAACTTAACTTGAAGTTCCAAGCTACTATATATTCGAGAGGAAAGGACTTAGCTATTCAAGTGAATGAATGTGCGCCACAATTAATTAGAATATTCTATGAGGTATGCTTTGTACTATTCATCTTTCTAGTCCATAAATCCTATATAGACGTACAGTAAATACTGGTGATAATGAAGCAATTCATGGACCTACATTTGCTTACAGATATACATTTAAATTCAAAAGAAATTCAATATATGAAGGAAAGAAGAAAATGATAAAAATATAGTAGGAATAGCATGGCCAATGCCCTTTGTCGATGATAGCGACTCGTCAGCTAAGACGTTATTGTAAGATTATAGAGAAAGGGTAAATGTTACTAGATATATGCTTGGAAGCTCCTTTATATTGAATCTAAGATTTGATGCTGTGGTATGCCTCTTTCAAACAAGCGATATAATATCTACATGAACTAAGAATAGAATGAAGCACTTTGTGGAGCTTGCAATCAGAATAAGCATAGGCATGCTACTAGTGGCTCTATTACTTGAAGGCTCATTGCCACGATCATTCTTATAACTTTGCTTAAACTGGGTCATTCTTCTCTAGTATTGGCCGAGAGCAGAGAGCATTGCAGACGTTGCAATGGAACATAGAAGGAGCAGGTTTCGAGAAGGGTGTAAACCTCTGCTACTATGTCTACAGCATCTCATCAAGCAACATTAGAGATTACTTTAGATCTGTTGATAAATTTGGGCAAGATCAGAAAAGTCACTGAAGCAAGTTTCTGCAGCGGAAGATGTGGTATTTGTGGGAATAATGATGGGGAAAAGGCCTCAAGGTTGGACCACCCTTTATAGATGCCACTGGTGAAGGTGCCTGGGAAGAACCAGATAAAGGAAAATAATTCTAGAGAGGAAGAGATTGCTGAGAAAAATTACAAACACATTCATGTTTAGAAGATGATGCAAACATAGTGTTGAAAGTTGTGTTTGTGACTCTCAAATGCAACAAAACACAAGATTGGGACAGGGAGATGATCCGAGTTGGAAAATGATGTGGGAGTGAAGATATAGTTGAGTTTGGGATGCCTTATATCTTTTAGCAGTGAAGAAACAACTACAAGAATATGTGTATTTTGGTCCTCTGAACGCTAGTTACCCACAACCAATAAACATGACATCTTTTCATAATTGTGAGATGGAGATAACTGTCTCATGTGGAGATAGACTGTGCCCAAGGCATCAAAACCATGTTACAAATGAGGGGAAAACGTCAAAAATCTCTAGATAGACTTATTTTCTGATCTGGACAGTATTGTCAATCTGATAAGAAAATGTTTAAAGAGGCTACTTGCTCATTCCTATAGATATCTGCTTCAATATTTTATGTAGCCATTTTTTTGGAACAACACCTGATTTAAATATTAACGTTTGCACCTTTAGAAATTGTTAGAATTCATGATATCTGATTGAACTCATCATTCCTTGTTTGTTTTGATGATCCATGCATACTGAACCATATCATTTACTTTTATAGCACTGCACTATATTTTGGAAGTGATTCTTTTGAAGAAGCATTTAAAACCATTTTGTCTTAAATTCTAAGTTTGTAATAACATCTCAAGTAAATGTGCAAACAAAATATTGACAAATGTTATGTAAATATTTTTTGTTACTAGCTGAAAGTAGAGTATCATAATATCCTATCCTATCCAAACTAAATATTAGGTGTCATCTTTTGTTCCTATACCTGAAAGTAGCATCCATTGACATAACTAAATATCTTTGTCTAGTTAATTTGGTGCCCTGATTCATCAACACTATTTTGACTTTTATGACATCTTTTACCTTTTTGGCTTGAATAATCTGTGATTTTCCTTGATCCATATTTTCTTTATCTACTCATGAATGTTCAGGTCCGGCAAGGTGTAGTGAAGGGCAAAGTCTCTAGCATCTCCTGCTTTTATTGCCGGGTAATATTGGAAATTGCTTTCATATGTTGTGTTTCTTATTTATTGTTCTTTCTTTTAAAATTCTTTAAACTGACTAATTATAGATTTAATTCAACCTCAAATTTTTGTTATAGAATCTCAACTTTTTGTCTGAATTTATGTTGTTTTTTGAGCCTCTGTATTTATTTCACTCTTGAATCTGATGTTCTATGCAATTATTCTGCTTTTTTTACTGCAATACTTCAATTGATTGATTTGCAAACACGCTAGCTAACTGCTCTACCATGGTTTATGTAACCTCTTTCCAAAGCAAAATGCTTTAAGGATGGGTACTTCAAGAATGGCAATAATAACCTAGATGTTAATCCATGATTATCAAATGTTGAAATGCGACGAAAGTTGGGGAGATGATGAGTTAGATGCCCATTTTCTAGCATCCTAGCAATAGATACATTCTAAAAATATAAATTTGAACAGAAAGGAACTAATATCAAAAACCAAATAATTTAAGTCATTCCAAACAATATTTTACTTTTTTTTATTTGTTATTTCAAGAAAATAAATTTAATAATTCTGTTGAGATTTCAATCATATGGTACATTGAGTTGACAGGTTTAATCTGTTTTGGTTCTATCAGATTTCAAACTCTGATATGGATATTTGTTTGACTTATGAACCTAATGTTACCTTGGTATATTTGAAATATTTTGTATATTAATCAATATGTTGATATATTTATTCTGTTTTGATTGCACTAGATTTCAAATTCTGATACAAAGATCTGTTTACATTATGAGCCAAATGTTACCTTGGTATATATGCAATATTATGTAAATATTTTAGCTGTTTGTTTATAGTTCTGAAAAAGATGCATAGGCTATCTTGTTGTTGTCAATGTAAGGTTTTTATGGTTGATTGTTGTTAATGTACGTATCTGTTATCTCTACTGAGATTATTATTTCCTTGCCTTGAATTTTGAGATGCTTGACGTCATTGCAACTCCTGGCTGGTTTAGTTGCTAACTAATAGTAAAGTGTTTTTTAATGTGACTTTTTTTGTTATAATATGCTTGCAGTGATTGTTTTCTATTTGCTTTTCACATCTAAGAAAGACACAAAATACACTGTTTTTTTGCTGAAATATTTACATGCCAGATTACTTATTCCTCATCATGGTAGTGATTTTTTCTTTCAGGATCTACCTCTTATTTCTGTCAAAGAAGCAAAGACGAGAGATGGTGCCATTTTCTTACAACTGACAGTATCATCTAGGACAAACATGCGAGAAACTTTCTGGAATTTTTTAGACAGATTTGGTTGTCATTATGGTGGGACCTTCTGTCGACCATTGCTTCCATATGAGGTGAAAGAGTTTATGTTTTTTGCACATATTAAATGTACCGGCATATTTTGATGAAGGTTCTTGGTGCCAGTTTTCTGAAGTCTCACTTATGTTCAACAACTTTATTTAGCTTGATTCTAGTCCGGCTGAAACAGCACGTGTACAGATACATGTATGCAAATGTATTCTGTGCCACCATCATCATCATCATTGTGATCATTTTCATTATCATCAAGCCGTTTTAGACCCACTTGTGTATGTGCGCATGCAAACATTTGTTGATCATGTGAAATGCATATGCTTTTGTCTGAGGTCACTATGGCTATCATCAGTATCTAAATCACATGTATATTGCTGATGGGTTTTGGTTGATCATATTTTGGGCCCATCTATAACTTTTTTATATCATATGAAAAGATTAAAACTTTAAACTTTCTGAATTTCTCAAAGTGAAAAGAAAATTAGAATACTGAAGTTATGCTAGGCCTATAGTTTAAAAGAAGCTTAAGAAAATAATTTCCATTTTCATGACTGATCTTGTCGTGCTTGCTTCATTAACACATAATTTTCCTTACATATTCAAAAAATATTTAAAGTGCGTCTTTTCCTTATAGAAAAATGCTGAAAAATCCTTCTTTTTTAAAGAGAACTGAATGTTATCTTTCTTCTTTTTTTTCTTTTGGATACATTATCATCCTTTGTCACTGTGGAATGTGGAAGTTGTGCGTAGTTGCTATAGATCATGAGGAGTCACTAGTAATGTACTGAAGAAAAAAAATATTAATTATATTTTTACTGTTTTCCAGGTCCTTAATATTTTGAAACAGATTCCAGAAGAAACCAAAAAGGCACTGGCTGGAAAGGGATACTTCCTTCAAAGAGGTTTTATTATGCAACATCTTCCAGTCCCTCCAAATTGCCTCTGTGTTCCTGAAATTACTGATGGGAAATGTGTTATGTCCTCTGTAAGTTTTTCTTTATAAGACATTTGTGAAAATAATTTAGTTGTTATTCTTGGATAATATCATTTTTCTTTCTCTCTTGTAGGACATATCTAAGTCCCTTCTTAAGAAGGTTCTCAATAAGATTGAGCTCATCAAAAGGTCAAGATCTGGGCCCCCAAATTTTGAATCACATGAAGTTGAGTCAAATGATTTACAATTGTCGATTACACAGTATATTCATCTCAGAGGGACTACCAAGGTGAGCTGTAGTTGTAAAAAAAACTTGCCTCTAGTTCTAGGTTTATCACATATGCGCATTTTACTGTTATCACAGTTACTTTACTGTTGGTATTTTATAGGCACCTAACGACATCAAAAGCAGATTTGTCCAAAGCAATGAGTCAACCCAATTGCCCCCAAAGCAATGGCTGGAGAAGATAAGAACATTGTTTATAAGTAAAGGGTCAGGCTTTTCTTCGCGCTGTGTGATTACAGGAGATCCATATATTGGAGTTGATGTGATTGGTTTGCCGTCTGAAATAGCGAAAAGGATTACATTTGAGGAACGGGTAACGGAATACAATATTAATCATTTGCAAAACATAGTTGACAAGAGATTATGTATAACTTACAAAGATGGTTCCTCAACTTATGCAATTTCTTTAGGATCAAAGGGGCATACAAGTCTTAAGGTTGGTCAGATTATAAATCGCCAAATTGTAGATGGGGATATAGTTTTTATTAATCGACCGCCTAGCACTCATAAACACTCATTACAGGCTTTTCATGTTTATGTTCATGAGGATCATACTGTTAAGATTAATCCCCTTATATGTGCTCCTCTTGGAGCAGATTTTGATGGCGATTGCATTCATATTTTCTACCCACAGTCCCTTTCTGCAAAAGCTGAAGTTGCAGAACTGTTTAGCGTGGAAAAACAACTGTTGAGTTCACATTCTGGAAATATGAACTTGCAGTTGGTTCATGATTCTCTGTTGGCTCTGAAGTTGGTATCGAACTTGAATTTCATACAGAAGGCAGTGGCACAGCAGTTGGCTATGTTTGAACCACCCGTACTGCCATCACCTGCAGTAATCAAAGCTAATAATCATGGCCCATGTTGGACATTTCTTCAAATTTTACAGAATGTTTTGCCATCTCACCTGAACAGTTGTGGGGATAACTATACCATATATCAAAGTGAATTTTTGAAATTTGATTCTAGTAGGGACATTGTGCAGTCACTGCTAACTGATATTCCAACTTCAATCTATCGCTCAAAGGGCCCTAAGGATGTACTCAATTTCTTCAATTATATACAGCCATTACTGATGGAGGTTTTGTTTATGGAAGGCTTTAGCATTAGTTTGAAAGATTTTTATTTTCAGACAGCCATTATTGAAGAGATTAGAGGAAGCATACAGAAAAATTGCTTCATACTTGGTCAGTTAAGATCAGGATACAATGAGCTAGTGCATTTACAATTTGAAAAATACCTCAAAAGCTTGAAATCTCCAGTAGTAGATTTTCTATTAAAGTTTTCAGCCTTGGGTAGTTTGATCGATGCAAAGAGTGACTCAGCAATTGTCAAAGTGGTCGAACAAATTGGATTTTTAGGGCTTCAGCTTTTTGATCAAGGAAAATATTATTCGAAGGCTTTGGTTGATGATTGCTTTGCAACTTTTGTGAGTAAACATTCCTTTAGCGAACTTGATTGTCCATCTGAAGCATATGGCCTAGTTAAAAGTTCCTTTTTTCATGGTTTATATCCTTTTGAAGAGTTGGTCCATGCAATATCCACGAGAGAAATCATTGTTCGTTCATCTAGAGGATTGACAGAACCTGGAACCTTGTTTAAGAACCTTATGGCGATTCTTCGAGATGTCATCATTTGCTATGATGGCACTATTAGAAATGTATGCACTGGTTCCATTGTCCAAATCAAGTATTTGGATGATGAAGTTGTTGATTCTTTGACTACAGCACCCCCTGGTGAACCAGTTGGAGTCTTGGCTGCTACAGCTATATCAAACCCTGCATACAAGGCTGTTCTTGATTCATCTCAAAGTAACAACTCTTCATGGGAACTTATGAAGGTACAAGTCAGATGTGTTTTTCATGTAACAAAGGTCATTTTTATCTGTGGGCCAGATGCTCGTTCCGGAAATAATATATATAATTTTCAATAAATTTTATCTCCTTTTTGGCATCATACAGGAAATTCTTCTTTGTAAGACTGGCTATAAAAACGCTGATTCAGATCGCCGAGTGGTCTTGTACTTGAATGATTGTTACTGCCGGAAGAGATTCTGCAAGGAAAAGGCAGTATATGCTGTTTTCAATTGCTTGAAAAAGGTCTGTTTAAAGGATTGGGCTCGCGACTTCTCTATTGAGTATGTACTCATGCTTGGCCACAGATTTTTCATCCTTCTCAGTTCCTTACATTTCGTTGTCTAATTATTATGAATTCTTTCAATTCTCGCTTTCACTCTTCAGTTGCATGCTGATAAATTTAATGGTTTATAATTGTGAATCGGGCAAATAAACTATTTTGTACTATTCCTTTAGCATTTAGTTGCATTTTTTTATTGATTTATATAAAATGGTTTTCCTTTTGTTATTAACTTCAGCTTTGTTGTTCAGATATAGAAAGCAAATAGATTTGCCTAATAGTTCAGGGACAACTTCAGGCCTTATTGGTCATGTTCATCTTGACAAGGTTTGTTAAAGTTGTTCATGTATCTTTTGATTCTAGCTGATTTGTAAGTAGTATGATAAAATGATTGTTCTAAGGATATGTTTGCTTCTCTTTGACAGACGCAATTAAAACTGTTCAACCAAAATACTGATGATATACTTGGGAAGTGCCAAGATGTTTTGTTTAAATATGCAAAAAAGAAAGGACAGCTCTCCCAATTCATTAAGAGGGTTGTTCTGTCGGTTTGGTGAGAAGTTCTCCTTTACAGAAGTAATTTTGTTTCAAACTCTTTACAACACCAGACCACTGGGCAGTTTTGTTTAAGATTTATTTTACTCAACTATGACAGAAAGCTCAAGTAATTTGATTCAAATGCTCAATTCTTATCTGTTTTGTGCTTAGTATCCATATTTGTTTTAATTTTTAGGTATCACTTTTGTTCATGTGTGTCTTAATGGATACATTTTTTTAATTGAATCTTCAGAAGATGCTATTTCTTGTCATTGTTAATTGCTGCACCACTTTTGCGAAGCAATTGTTGGAATATTCATTCTTATGTTTCTGTTTACTTCGACATGATGCAAAAGATTCCTTTTTTGTCAAGTATGTACTGTAAATAAACACGTCTACTACTTACAAGTCTCAACTGCTAAAGGACATTCTCACTACACATTTAATTTGTCCTCAAGTCCTTTTGAAAATTTGGAAAAACCACTTTATAATGAATTTTTTAAATGCTTGTTTGTATAGATGCTTGTAAATAATTATACTATTAACATTTCCAGCGATCTTGACATGCCAAGAATGTCATAGAATCTGGCTTTGCTCAATTGTTTTGTTATATACATTTCCAATGATCTTGACATGTCAATAATGTCATACAATCTGGCTTTGCTCAATCATTTTGTTATATAAACATGTTTCCTCTAGCCTTATGTTGCCCAATAGAAATCTAAACTCCAGCAAGCATTATTGTTATTTTTTAATATAAAATTAAGCCTTCAGTTGTCATTACAGAATTGTATTTCCGTGATTGAGATATTGTTGATTTTTTTAGTGTGCACAATTTAAACCAAATGTAAAGGTGAAGATATAAGCAGTTATACATCTAATTAACTGTTCATTAAATAGTAAAAGATCTTTCTTTGTAATCTCAAGTTCCTTAATTTTTTTCATACTTCTGCTTTGATGTAGTGAATGTTGCAGCTTCAAGCAGCCACATGATGGGGACCTTTGTCATTTTTCTTGCTTGCAGTTCACTTTCTCTGATACTAATGCTGCTCAAAATGATGAATCTCTTGAGTGTGCAATACATGTCATGGCCAAGGTTATATGTCCTATATTGTTGGATACAATTGTTAAAGGTGTGCAGACTTCATTCTAATGAACCACTAATTATGACATCAACTATATTTTGTAAATATTGTGTGGTTGAATATACTTCCATTAGTAAATACATTTCCTCTTTGATATCTTTCATTTAGAGCCTAAATCCAATGCTTAATTGTTGATGCTTCTTGAGCTTTAGTTATCATTCTTTGTTGAAACTCATATGCATAGAACTAATAGATCGAGTGAAGTATCCATAAGAAATCTACTGCTGAATTCTATTCTTTTAATGTGAATACATGAAAAACAACTGATCCTTTGATTTATTGTTCTACACTTATTAAATAAGAGGAAAATTCAGGAATTTGGAGTTTCTAACATCTGTGTTTGTGTGCATTGTTTCTGTTGACTATAAATTTCTACAATTCTAGAATTACAACATTAAAAAGTTAGTGTAGCAAATCAGTTTGTAACTGTATTTGGGGGATTTTAGAAAAAAGGAAGTAAACATTTGAATCTAATTGAAATTGCCAATGTTGAAGCTTAATTTAGCTTACTTGTTCACTATTTTTCTTCTAAGAACAGAGAACTTGCAATGAAGTTCATCTCCCATTTAATTCGAAACACTTAATAAGTGTATTTTTTTCTTACCTTTTCCAAAATTTTCACATGCCTATTCAGAGTGTGTTTCTGAGAATTAAATGAAGAACACACTAATTGTCAATGCAAGGAATACAATGTGACATTATTTTTCATATTCCATTAAACTAGGCACATCTTTCTTTATTTAAATAGAACCTTCTGAGTAAATATTGCATCAAGAATTCTGCAATATTTCTATTCATCAAGTTTAAGCTCTTTTGTTGGACTATGTTATTCAAGTAATTTGTGGCTTCTTGCATAAGCCTTTTAATTGATGTGATTAATGATGTTTAGAGTTCTATCAATAGCTTGTTGGTGGTGTGATGCGAGAGATCCGTGTCAATGTAATTTTACTGCTAGTGTTTTCTTGCTAAAGAGTAAAGACAGACAGAGTAATTGGCCCATGGAGTTGATAGTTGTTTTTTTTATTCATGATGGAAAGTGATAGGAAGTATCCATATAAAAATCATGTTAATACCATGTAGATGGTAGAGAGTTGTGTGTATGCTTGGATTTATAATTGTCCAGTCATGTTAAGCCAGAAGTGGTATCATTTCATGAGCTTCTTAAGGTTAAAATATATTTAATGTGAAAAAGTTGTATGTGCAGGGTTATTTGCTTCACCTTTTGGAAAGATTTTTGAGTTACTGATAATTCATGGCGTCGTTAAGATTTGCATCAGAATAATTTTTTGTGTGACAGAATTGCCTATGCATTATATGTGTCCATGGGTCATTATGTGGAGTTAAAAATAGTTTTTACATTGAAGGTTTGTTTGGTAGCTGTTATTTTTTGATTCATGATGTTGTGAGAAGCAGGGGTAGATAGGTCTTTTCTATTTATGATCTTAGGGTTATGCTGTCTATATAAACCCTGTACA
>JAOBBC010259039.1:0-14722 GCA_025388495.1 Curcuma longa | reverse complement strand
CGTTGCTAATATTTGCGACGCCTTATTAGCAACGAATTTATATTTGTTGCAAAATTCGTTGCAAAAAATTTTGCAACGAATTTTTTAACAAAATTCGTTGCAGAAGCAGTTTTTTTTGTAGTGTTCATTCACTCAAGAAATTATTTTACGATGATTTACTCATAAAATAATCATCCTATCTCTATTTAATTTATTAATTATCAAAATTAATTTTCTAACCTGTTGGAATACAACAAGTTGACAATCACTCAGTTTCAACGAGACTACTCGAGGTAGATGTAGCAGCCAATAGTGGAAAGAACAAAAAACAACATAATCAACAACAAATAGCAAAGGAGAGGCCAAGACAAGAGGAAATAGTATAGAGGCTAAGGTTAACAGTCAACCGGGTCTATCTACTTTGTGCAAAAAGGCCAAATCGCTCGCCCTTAGCGCTACCACCAGTCCCCCCCAAGACCAACACGAAGGAGGTCAATCATAGTAACTAAGAGGTAAAATGGATGGGTGGGTGAGTTGTACCAAGGTACAGGGATTTAAGCCCCGTCAACCTTGGGAATTGACCCCTCGCTCATTGTGCAAATAAACCATCCACTTACCATCTCAGCTAAGCCCGTGGGGGCAATCGCTCTCTACTCCAATAGAGGATGTTGATCAACCACAACATAATAGGTGAACTAATAAAGACCATGGAGAATAAGTATATGGGTTGGAAGTAAATCAACAACTACAATGAGACACGGGAAGGGTGTTAGTGTAATGGACCATTGATTAAGATTGAATAAGTTTGATTGACTAAACTCGAGTTAACTCTAGTTGAGTTTCAATATTTGATCAATATGGTAGTTGGTTAAGTAAGATATCACATAGGTCAAGGTTAACTAGATACTTTATACTCGATCAATATATTTGTTGACTAGATCGAAGAGTCAAGTAGGTCAAGGTTGACTAAATATTTGATAGTGGAGAAGTTTAAGTGGATCATGGTTGACCAAACACTTGACGATCAAAAGTACAGTAGAGAATTGGCATGAGATGTAGTGTCCAAGTGGGTCAAAGTTGATCGGATACTTGATGATAAGGAAAAGTTCTAGCAAGTCAAGGATGACAAGATGTTAACCATAGGGGCATCAATTTAGGTGAGTTGGGTGATTCAGGTGAGTTATGTTAGGATCTGTGTGAGCTAGAGGGGGTGAATAACTCCGATTGCTTCTCGGTTTGATCTTATGCTCGTCATTTGAATGCGCAACGGAAACCTTGATTCAAACGTGACTCCGCATGCATAACTCATAGATTTTACTTGATATTCGCCTCCTTGAGGTGACTAATCCAAGGGTCCACTCCGAGCTATCTACCTCCACTATGAACTCCTCCTTTTCGGATACTTTCCAGAGGCGGAGAAACCTCTCACAAGTTTGTTCTTACAAGAACACAATAATACAACAAAAAATAGGAATACAAATACAAATACAAATTAAAGCAAAAATATCTTTACAAATGAGATCTTACTTTGGATGATTTCTTGTTGTTTGGAATAACCTCTTGTTGGTATGGAAATGCAGCAGCACTTCGTGTTCAAACTCCCAAGAATTGGCACCTTCTCCTACAAATAAAATCTTACTTATACTGTTGATGTTAGGGTTGATTTTCACATATCAGTCTACCGACATTCTCTACCAGTCGACTGATATGGCCAGCGACCAAATAACGGCTTCTGAACATGTCTGATTTTGTCGATTTTCAAATATCAGTCGACTGATCTTTCAAACAGTCGATTGATTTTCCAATCAGTTGAATTGATTCATTTATGTACACTTTTAAAATAGCATTGATCAACTGATTAATCTAATCAGTAGACTGATTAATCTAATCAGTCGACTGATTAATTTGATCAGTCAACTGATAACCCTAATCAGTTGAGTCGATATAATTTTGTTTAGTTATGATCCAAATCAGTCGACTGATACACATAATCAATCGAATTAATTTTAGTAAAAAGATACATCTTTGAATGAGCTTCGTTACGCACCAAAGATTGTCCCGTTCTGATATCCAAGTCAAAAGTTATGACCTTCGAAAGTTTTCTACGTCGTTCCAACTTCTTTTGCATGGCATCCGGTCATCCTTGACCTATCAAAACGTCCTGTTGTCTAGCATATTGTCAACCTTGATCTGCTAGGACTTCATATCACCAAGTGTCCGGTCAACCTTGGCCCACTTCAACTTTTCTCTTGCCAACTTTCTTATTGGACTTCCGATTACCAAGTGTTCGGTCAACCTTGATCCACTTAGACTTTCCATCTCGTGCCAAGTGTCCGGTCAACCTTGACCCACTTGAACTTTCCTCTTGTCTACTTTCTTATTGGACTTCTGATCACCAAGTGTTCAGTCAACCTTGACCCACTTGGACTTTCCATCTCGTGCCAAATGTTTGGTCCTCCATGACCCACTTGACACCTAACCAATATATTGATAAAATATCAAAATCCAACTCGAGTCAAATCGAGCTTAGTCAACTTGATCAACCTTGACCCGAAGTTAATTGCACCAACAAGTTCATGTCAGGTCGAAGCAAGGGTATTACAAAAAATCCCAATCCAAACTCAACCCGAACTCGAATCAATCTGAAAACTATATACCCGACCCCAGATAACCCGATCAACCTGAATAACCCAACCGACCCGATCTATTACATTTATAATCCATCAAGCATTCATCATTACTAATAATTGGCAATATATTTTTTAATTATTTTTTCTAATAATTCTTCACTTTTATCTCAACGCTTCATCATTGTCATACTAACTTTCTGTATTGCTAGACATTGATGTACATAAAGAATCCAAATAGAGATTGATTTAACTCCAAAATAACTTCTCTATCCTAAATTCAAGTCAACCTCAGGTCAACTTGAATCTAACCCAATACAAAAATATTTCTAGTTCAATTTCAGGTCCAACTCGATTTGACCTGAACCCTAAAACCCTTATCTTTGTTGGGATCGTCCCAGTGTAATACGCGTGCTTATACGTTTCATAAACGTGCACAATGGAAATAAATAATAATTAAAACTAATTATCACAACACACACATGCAAATATAAGATACAACAGTATAAAAGACATGATTGAAAATTAAAATTTTTGGAACAATTATTCTACGTGTACCTAATAGATGACATTGAATGGTATTGGCATCAATCAAGCGACTCTTGTTGAAGTTTCGCCTCTACTGGTGATCCACACCATGATCTCGTCTGGACGACTTCTGAAGTCACGAGTCGCGTCATTATTTTCGGTACTAGCCGATGATCGATTCGAGAGAAAATCTAATTTCAAAAAATATGAAACAACGTTTGTTGCGACTGTTTGCTAGAGTTTTCTAACTATCACCGACAATCATATTCCCAGTATAATTTTTGACCGTCAATTAAGGGGCAAATGACTAGAAACTTTTTTCTTTTTTTCGACAAAGATGGAATAATGGTCATCGAACGACTGAGATTAATCAGTCGCGACTGGACAACTCTTTGCAAGAGTTATCATCCGTGTTTCTTCTCCAGATCCACCTGTCCTCGATGAGCAATTAACTAGTGGTCTGTTGTTGCAATCATGTCCATAAGTTATGTTTTGATGTTTGACACCAATAAACCTTAGAGCACAAGATGAGATATCTAACATATGCGTTAAGTGTACAGGAAAGTCCTTATGAGGTAAGACAAGTGGAAGAAAAGTTCAAGAGGGAGTCTTGGCATAAGGAAGTCCTTGCGGGTGAAAAGACCAGAGACAAGGCAAAAGGAAAGTCCAAGAGGGAGTCTTGGTGTGGAAAGTCCAAGAGGGAGTCTTGGCATGGAAAGTCCTTATGGGTGAGAAGACCGGAGGCAAGGCAAAAGAAAAGTCCAAGAGGGTCGGGGAACAAGCTCTTGGCACGAGAAAGCCCTTACGAGGTAAGGCAAATGAAGATCAAGAAGGTCGACGACTAAAGTCTTGATCGAGCGAGGGAAGAACTCGGTAAGATTTCATTTCAGCCATCTTTCACTGATTCCAGTCGACTGAGGGGTAAGTTCAGTCGACTGGCACCAAGTTGTTACGCTTGATACGCCTTTTTAGTCGACTGAATTATTGGACAATTGAGTCATTTTTGATCTCAGTCGACTGAATTTTAAGGCCAGTCGACTGAGGAAACTCAGAAGCGAACAGAAGCCAGAATGACTCGACTGGTCATCCACACCAGTTGACTGAGGTCAAAATCAGTCGACTGAAGGGAAAATTCAGTCGACTGTATTTTGAATTTCAACAAAAAAAAAGGCGTGACATCAGCAGTTCAGTAGCTGTTTCGATGTTTGACCATATCAGTCGATTGGAGTGGTAAATCCAGTCGACTGGTGACTTAAAAATTGAACTGGTATAAGAGGTGAGTGCACTTCGTGGAAGACTTACTCAACCTCATTCAAACTCCAAGCTCTTGTGCTCTAGTGATCAAGCAACCACCTGGTGTTCAATCCTAAAGCTTGGAGCAATCTTGTGAAGAAGAATAAGCTCTCTATATTGTAATCATCTCTTCTCTTCTTCTTCATTTTGTACTTGATTTGTGTAACTTGGTGTAAGAAGATTTCTCCGCCTTCAGTATTTTGACCGAGAAGGAGAGGAATAGTGGAAGAGTGGCTGAGTGAAGATCCTTGGATTAGTCACCTTAAGGAGGCGGATACCAAGTAAAATACTCTTGTTAGCATTGTAGAGTTGTGAGGGAGTGAAGAGAGTCTTTCCTTCATCGACAAAAGTTCGAAGAGAAGCTATTCAACCCCCCTTCTAGCTTCACAAGGTCCTTACATGGTCGACGACAGCCCTTCACGAGTGCTCCGACGGCTAGACAATGAGATCCAACTGGCAACTACAGTTGCGGTGGTGGAAACAAGCTCTAGGAAGAAAGCAAAGGGGCAGTCTTTTCTTCTCCAGCAACTGCCTAGTTTGTCTCTTCCGATGGTCGGCTGTGATCCACCTTGGGTCGCGAACGGGAAGGCAGCACCGCAATCTGAGAATGTAGGGCAGTGTAGGGAACATTTCCCTTTTTTGCGAGCAAACAAATAGCTTATCCAGAGAAGGGTGGTGTCGGGGCTTGGAAGAAGTTTTGATTCCTCTTTCTCATGCAACCGGCAGTGTTTGGTCGGGAGAAGCCGAGGAGGAAGAAGAAAGCCCGATCAAGCGATGCAAAGAAGAAAATAGGGCTCTCGAGTCCTGCCGATCGGGAGAAATCCACAACCTCTACTAGGGAGAAAGCTGGCGAAGGGAAGACGCCACGCAATCAGCAATCTCTGCTCGAGTTTTCTCCTCTTCTCCAGCAAACAACGGACGGAGCACGATTGGGAGAAGGAACAGGGAAGGTGGTGCTTAGGTCTTCTCTTCTCCTGCGGCGGACAGTGAATGGGTTTTTGGCTTGTTCTCTCTACTCCTCACTTAGGGTTTCGACCTCCCTTATAAATCGTGTTCCTCGTGATTTTTCCACCGAGGAAACCGAAGTCTGGGTCGCCGGTAGACGCAGCTAGCAATCGGTGTCGCGCGCGTGTCCGTGAGGAAGGACGAGCGGGGAAAACTAGAAGAAAGGAAAATAAACCAAATCTAATTTGATTATTAGGGTTTACTATAGCGAATCGGTGAGGTTACTGTAGTAAATTGGACTGGGTACTATAGCAAAACTGGTTCAAAACTAAATCACTTGATTTAATAACCAAACGATCTCCAATTTGATCCAAACCAGTTTTATTCGTTTCGTCTTCACAAGACGAAGCTCCTCATCTCTTCCGTTTTACCAAAATATCTTTCATCATGAACCAAACTAAGCTGGTTCAATTTAGTTCAAAATTGAATCGTTTGGTTCAATAACGAATTGACCTCTGATTTGAACAAAATTAGTTTCATTCATTTCGTCTTCATAAGACGGATTCCATCATTTTGTCCTTTGTTTGGTCCAATCAAACTTTATTTCTCTCGATTTGAGAATCTAATTCTCAAACTCGTTTTAAGTCCTTCGGAGAACTTATAGTGCGTATGATCCAATAAGTTCTCGATTATGTTGGTCGTCCGTAATTAACCATTAATTATGGAACGATCATGAGTAGCACCTAGTACTACATCTTGATCTCCAATTGATCAAAAAATCAACGATTAATTCCAGAATAATTTCTAAACTCTTCAGCAGCTAAAATGAAATGTGTCTCATTCCTTTCACCGTCTTATACCCGCTTGGTTTAGGACATGGTCCATATGTATTAGTCTCCACTAGGCTGACTACGCCATACCTAATCTAAACTTGCTTTCTTATCCTATAGATTCAAGTTACTTGTACATGTGTCTTAGAGTACCATACTCTTGACATGTGATGCTTTGGCTAAAGACTTTTAGTAACAATCCTGACAAGCGGTCGTAGGGTATACACTCTTTTTACAAATAGTGGTGAATCCTCTGTAGGCTATTCAAACACCTTTGGACACTTCGACTTATACTCAATCATCTTAGATTCACATCTCCTCGAAGATGTTTACTTAAGATGTCAAAGTATAAGTCTCCATGACCAAGGTGACTTGAATACCGCAAGTCCAAGGAAACTCGTACTTAAGTTGCATTGAGATTTCATTGAATATCATTAGAAAGTTACCTTTAACTAGCATACAGGTTTAACTCACAATATCCAATGTTTCCGGCCAGTGAGATTGGCCACTTAGTAAACTAAAAAATTTAAAATGTGCTAGTCTTGACAGAATCGATGATGTCTGTGTTTATCAATTCCTCGACTAGGAATAATTTCAATACATTCATAATTGTCATGTGGAGATGCTCACTAGTTGTGATCCAATCATAAATTCTCTCATGTTATAATCGTATTACGGACATTCAATAATTGAATTTAAGATTTAATCAAACACATAGAAAATATACACTCAAATAGTGAATTGTTATTTATCTAATAAATAGTATAATTATAAGGCGATTGCCTTAGGACACCTCTCAAATATAACAATTTTAACTCGATATTTTTTATGTCGACTTGGGTCGGGTTGGTGGGTTAGGTTCATTTTTGACGCCCCTAGTTAGGTAATGGTAAAGTCTTAGCAGGTCAAGGTTAACCGGATGTCAAGCAAGGATGAAGTCCCGACAGGTCAAGGTTGATTAGATGTTGGACAAAGAAAGTCTTGATAGGTTGAGGTTAACATAATACTAGATAATTCTATGATTCAATTTTGCAAATAGTGTATAGGGTTTGCTATGGTGTTTAGGAGTTTTGCTACAGTGTTTGGGATTTAAGGTTTGTTATAGTGTTTGGGGATTATGTACTACGGTGTGGTCAACTTATGAACAATACAGTCTGATACGGCGGAAGCCTAAAGCTGCCTCATAGCCCTAGATTTGCAATGATGTGGAGCTATTAGAAAAGGTCCAAGAGGATTAGACAAGTCTCAAAAGAAGCCCCATTAACAGTCTTAGCCTTGGGTGCCGACCTCTTACCTGGCTCAGGTCTCGACCTCGACATTTGCTTGACCTCCTGTGGCAACTTCATATCACCTCAGGTCTGGACCTTGGGCAGGTTTTCGACCTTGGCGTCTGCTCGGCCTTCTATCCCGACTTTGATTCTCGACCCCCAGCATCGGCTCGGTATTATGGGCTGACCTCATTTCAGCCTCGAGTACCGACCTTAATCCTACTTGGTCTTGGGCCCCGACCTCGGCATCTACCCAGTCTTATGTGTCGACCTCATCTCAGCCTCGGGTCCCTACCTCGACATTAGCTCAGCCTTATGTGTCAACCTCGGCATCCGTTCGATCTTATGTGCCGACGTCATCTCAGTCTCGGGTCCCGACCTTGACATCCGCTCAGCCTCACATGGTGATGTTGTCTTTATCTCAGGCTAAGTCCATGGGACTGGCTTGTCCGTAAGATCAGGAAACTCTAAGACTATTTCTCCTATAGAATTAGAAAAATATCTTAGAAGACATGGACAATTGGAATGTGTATATCGAAACTGATGCATATATTTGGGAATGTTTCTTAAACGGAAGTTGATGTTTCAGAGATGAACTTTATAAAAGGTTGCCCATATTGATAGGTACAAGTATGCACACACAAAACCCTAATGTTTCCAAGTCTTTAATCTCCTTCCTCAAGTAAAACCTTAACTTGAGCGTCGGAGTGATTGGCCAGAATCCCTTTCTGATGTTATTCTAATTCTCTTTTTGAGTATTTTTCAGGTCCCTTCATCTCTTTTGATGACTATCTCCGAGGAGTGTGCATGTCAGCCAGTTCATTGGCCGATCGTTTAATCATCCATGATAATTGATCAGAATAAATTAGCATTGTTTGTCGAAAATCTAAGCTAAGATGCTACAATGGTTAACATTAGAAGAACTAATGGTGATCAGGGCTTCGCTAGAGAGAAAAACTGTGGTGAAGCAATGGCGATCACTTTAGAGAAAATTAATGAGCTGGTATTCTAGGCGCTAAAAGTATTGGAACAACACTCATTATTTCAGCCTTCGCCCTTAGAGGTACCTCTACCCTCCTCGGACGATCCTTTTCCTCCTAAAAAAGGGCTCCACCAATAGAAGGGCATACCCATTCTGAATGCTCTTAATAAGGAAATGACCTTCTCGGATGAAGATTCACATGAATCTCGAGTTGGAACATCCCCTTGTGATCGCAGAGGCAAGGTAATGGCCACTAGTGAGGTAAGCATACAAGGAACACCTTTCTCTCGAAAAGTTCTTGAACAAGAACTACCCTAACACTTCTGACAACCACAGTTGAGGAAATATACTAGATTGTCAGATCTAGAAGATCATCTATGTCATTTGAGAATGCTGCTTTATTGCACCAATATTTGGATGGGGTTAAATGTCTAGTCTTCCTAACTACATTGTCTGGTTCTGCACAACGATGATTTAACTTCCTTATTTTTCTATCCATTCCTTTGTAGATTTCAGACTCGCATTCCTATATCAATTTGCCAGTAGTATGAGGTATTAGAAGACGCCTCTAAATTTGTTTATTATGAAGCAGAGGCCTCGAGAAACTATTCGGGAATATATCCAACGGTTTGATTGGGTTGTTTGGGATGTCCCCTCGACTCCTTTAGAAGTATTAATTAGTGTCTTCTCTCAAGGCCTGATAGATTGAGAATTCTTTAGATCCTTGGTGAGGAAACCCTGGACAAATTATGTAAAACTGCTTGAACAAGCTAAGAAATACATACTTCAAGAAGAAACCTAACTCGCTCCCAAGGGCGACCTCTCGGCTGCTCCTTAGTTAGACCAGAAACTTTCCCAATCCATGCTAATGAGTAAAGTTACATCACAATTTAATTACCTGCCACCTTGGAGAGAAGGACACACGGTGTAGGTCGTGGCCTTCCATCTTGTTCCTATAGAAATACCGACCCATATCCCTCCAAAAGGGCAGGTTCATTTCTGTACGTATCATCAATCACACAGTCATAACATTAATGAATGTCAGCAGTTAGCTCAAGAAGTTAACCGAGTCATAAAGCAGAAACAACAGGGAAGGAAGACCTACCCTTCAGTAACCAAGCACTCATCTCGTAAATATTCGTGGCGCAAGAACTCTGGGAATAGATCAAATTGGCACCAATCTAGTCTCCCCCCGACACCAGGAAGTCGAACTCTTACAATAACATTCTCCTAACTGACGTCATCGGGATGATCAACGGGAAGATCGTCCTAACTCGGGTAGAAATCATTTAAGCAACACACCTCACGGCGGTGTAATCAACATGATTTTAGGTGGTCCTACTGACGGAGACTCTAATTGAGTAAGGAAGCTCATGGACAAAGATTGAAAAATTATGGTATAGCCACCAGGAGAGGCCAAGAGAAAGGGTCCATCATTAGCTTTGGACCATAAGATTTGGAAGGAGTCTTCACTTCTCACGATGATGTCTTGGTAATTCATGCAGTAATAGCAAATTATGACGTGGCCAGAGTATTCGTTGATATAAGAAGCTCTGTCAACATATCATTTAAGGAAGCCTTTAATCAGATGTAAATCGATCGAGAAGAATTAATATCCATGTCAACAACTCTATTCGGATTCACTGGACATGAAATACAATCGTTAGACCAAATCAGCCTCCCTCTTTCTTTAGGTCAAGAGCCTTCACAATGATGGACGCTCCTTTTACAATGTCATTTTGGGAAGACTGACGCTCAGTGCATTCCAAGTAGCAGTATCCACTTTTCACTAAAAGTTAAAATTCTCGGTGGCAGTTTAGATCAACTCCATCAGTGGAGATCAAATCGTCTCTCGAAAATGCTACACCATAATGGTTCAGACAGATCTTAAAAAGATACAGAGAATTTCATGAGAGGAGCTGCACTCTTTAAAAGAAACACCCGCCCAATGACTGCCACACGAGAAAGAAAAAGTGCAAGTCGTGTCCGATTTGCCTAACAAAGTCACTCAGATCTCAACCGACTTGACACTCAAACTAAAAGCAAAACTGATTACCTGCCTCAAAATAATGATGTGTTCACCTGAACTTCTCAAGAAGTTATGGGAGTGGCATCCATCATAATGGAACATCGGCTCAACATCCTCCCTAAGTCCCAACCTGTCTGACAGAAGAAACGACACTTCAAACCCAAGCAAGACAAGGTGATCTGCACCGAAATTACCAAACTCTTCAAGGTCGGACACATCCGAGAAGTTCAATTTCCAACATGGCTTGCAAACATAGTATTGTTTCCAAAGCCCAGAGGCAAGTGGTGGATTTGTATCGACTTCCAAGACTTCATAAAGCCTGCCCTAAGGACTATTACTTGCTCCCTAGAATCAATCAACTAGTAGACTCAACATCCGGATATGAACTCATATGTATGCTAGACGCATATCAAGGATATCATCAAATCCCTTTGGATAAAGAAGATCAAGAAAAGATCAGTTTCATCACCTCTAACGAAATATTTTGTTACACAATCATGCCTTTTGGGTTAAAAAATACAGGTGCTACTTATCAACGTCTTATAGACCAAGTCTTTAAGCACCATATAAGCCGCAATATTGAGGTATATATGGATGACATATTGATCAAGTCAGTTCGGGCTGAAAATTTGATCAATGACATTAAAGAAAAATATAGTACTTTGTAGAGGAATAATCTCACATTAAATCCAAACAATGTCTGTTCAATGTAAAGAGTGATTGTTTCCTAGGGTACATAGTTACTGAAAGAGGGATAGAGGCCAACTCGAAAAAAATTCAAGCTTTACAAAATATAGCTTCCCCCCGAAATACCAAAGAGGTTCAGAGGTTAGTCGAACGAATCACTGCCTTATTTCATTTTATATCACAATCAGCGACAAAGAGTCTTTCCTTCTTCAAAATATTACACAAAGCTGTCAAATTTACTTGGAATGAGAAGTGTGAGCAAGTTTTTAGCAATTTGAAGGCATATCTAGCGACTCTACCAGTTCTATCAAAGCCCATAACAGGCAAACCTCTGTGGCTATATTTGTCAGATTGCGAGGGTGCCTTGGGTTTAATAATAGTGCGATAATAAAGAAGTGTTTAACAACCTATTTATTTCTCAAGTCACTTGTTGAAGGACGCTGATGTGGGATCGGTGTACGCTAGAGGGGGTAAATAGTGCTCGTTGTTCATTTGTTCTATCAAAACACTAACAGCGAATATTAGTAATAACAAGTACAGGGCATGCGAATTTTTACTTAGTTTATAACCTCCCAAGGTTAGTACGTCCAAGGCATATGTACGGGAAGACGGTCGTCCATTAATAATCTCCTTTTTAAAACTTTTTCAGAGGTGGAGAAATTCGTCTTACAGTCCAAAATATAATAAGAGTAAATACAAAAGTAAGACTTAAAATAAAATACCCGTGTAGCCAATCTGGAAGTCTTTAAGCGCCATGCACTCCTCCTAAAACTTCTTCGGTTGCAGGAGTAAGGCATTGGTCACATTCAACAGCACCGCAAGACAAAGAGTAGTTATGATTAGGGTTACTTCTTGTGGTGCACATTGAGGCCTTTATAAAGACACTTTTGGACGCTCGTATCTCTTTCCGAGCACCACGAACCGATCCGATTTGATCCGATTCTGTCGGTCTTTATCGAGGCCAATTCCACCTTATCCGGGCACCTGAACCAATCAGGGGTGCCCGGACACTCCAAGCGCTTGGAACATGATCCGAGTGCTCAGATCCAGTCAACTCTTGACTCCAGACTTGGTTCGGCTTCTTCTATTTGCTCATCTTATGCTTCCTCAGTATTACTTCCAGCTCTTGGTTCCTGTAAGCTCAGCACACAACAAACAAGCAACCTAAGTATATCTGTAATATGTCTGACCTACTAGGCTTGCTTAAGCCTTGCCCTATAGGTCTAACCTACGAGGCTGACCTATGTCTAACTTCCAATTAGGACTAGTCACTTTCATAAGTAGACTTTCCACTTGCCAAACATTCGATCACTCTTGACTTGTTTGAACTTTCTGTTGCCTAATCTCCAGTTAGGACTAGTCACTCGATATATTTCTCACCTATCAAACATCTGATCACTCTTGACCTGCTTGGATTTTCCCTTGCCTAACCTTTAGTTAGGACTTCCTTACTTAGCTTCACTCACCAAGACTTCCTGCCTAGCTCCACTCATCAGGACTTCTTGTTCAACCTCTAACCAGGACTTCTCTTATTTAGCTTCCAGCTAGGACTTCTCTTGCCTGACTTCCAACTAAGACTTCTCCTGTCTAGCCTCTAATTAGGACTTTTTGTCTAGTCCAACTGAGTAGGACTTCTCGTTAATCGCCTGGTCAAACTGACCTGATTAGATTTCACTCACATCCAAACATTAGGTCCTGTTTGGATCAATTCTTGGTTAAACTGACTGAACCTAAGTATATTGTCAAACATTAAAACCCTAGAGGTAGACTAGTGCTCTTTGCACTAACAATCTCTCCCTTTTTGATGTTTGATAATTTCTTAAATAAATTCAGGTCAGAATTTTATAAATTTAGGAGAATTCCAGGTTTTTAACTTTAGTTACTCCCCCCCTTTTTCATTTATCAAAAAGGTTATTTTGCACCAACAATGTAAAGATTTCCTGTGGTCACAACTTAGTCTAGATATTTCTTGAAATACCATAGTGTTGGGATTAGTCCGGTGCATTGCGCGTATTTATATGTTTCACAATCGTGCACATCAAAAATAAAAATAATAATTAAATTTAATTATTATAACACTCACAATATACGCATGCAAATACAACAGGTACAAGACATAACTGGAATTTAAAAAATTTTCAAAATAATAAATATTCTACGCATACCTGACATATGACGCTCAATGAGAATGACATTAATTGAGTGGTCCTTTTCGAAGTTCTGTCTCTATTGGTGATTCACGCCAAATGCTCTTTTGGACGGCTTCCAAAGCCACAAGTTGTGTTACCGTTTTCGGTATTAGTCGTCAAATAACAACGGTTGATATAAGAGAAAACTCTAATATAAAAAACATGCAACAACACATGCCGAGTTCATTTTCAGGGCTTTCTAACTATCGTCAGCAATCAAATTCTCGGGTAGTTACAGTGTAGGGAAAAAGAAGAACCGAAACACTTTTCGAAAAAGATGATAATAACCGTAGGCACACGATCTTCCGGCAACGAAACCCTGATGGCTACTCGAGGTCTCGACAGCAGCAACTCCTTTGGCCAGCAGTTTGGCAGCAGCAACTCCTTCGACCATGGCAGCATAGTCCAGCAGAAGCAACACCTTCGGAGAGCAATCCTCCGACAGAGCAAACCAACAGTGGCTCCTCCGACAGAGACAATCTCTCCGATGGTCGAATGCGAGCGGAAGAACCTAGATCGAGCTTCGACGAACAATGAAGGAGGAGGAAGATGATGATGGTTCTAGGGCTTCAGTTCCTCCGGCTTAGACGATCTCTTCGTTGGTCGACTACGGACAAAAGAAGCCTGACTATGACGACCGACAGTGCTCCTCCAGGGACGAAGGGAAAAAGGAGAAACGACGCTCAAAGTTTATTGGCTTATCCTCCTCTCCCTAATGGCTCGAGGCGATCTTATACCACTCTCCTCCCGACCTTCTCAAAGGCGGAAGGTTGAGAGGAGAGTGTAGGGTCAGATTAATTTAATTTGATCATATTTTTCTATTAAATTCGTTCGCTTAACCTAGATTTGATTCATTGCGAAACAAAAACAAAAGATTATTTTTATTAATTAAATAATATATACTTGCCAACTTTAAGGTTTGCAGAATTTATAAGAAAATTTACGACTTAATAATTTTTTAAATACAGTTATTTAAAAAAATTGTGAATCAAAATACAGTTATTTAAATAGAATTATTTACAACAAAAATACTTGTTAAGAATCGAACAGGAACTTGAAATTCTAAGAAAAACCTTTACATTAAGATCAAACAACATAACAACGGCCCCAAATCTTTTAAACCAATGTTTTCAGTAACAATTTATAGGATTCACTAATAAAAACATCTTTTTGACGTTTAGTTTTATAAAATCAATCCAAAATAATAATGTATATACCAAAGAAAACTCTTACCAAGTTCTTTCTGCAGAAAAAGATAAATTTTATCAGCATTGATCAAGGAAAGTGTGTGAATCTGAAAATACTTGGAACTATATAAAAAGAACATTCATAAATTGAAACAAATGTCATAAACCAAAGTAATTG
>JAOBBC010258759.1:0-14732 GCA_025388495.1 Curcuma longa | reverse complement strand
CATACCAAAGGCATTAAGCAATGGGGCAGCGGGACAAGGCAGATGCAAGATGTGTGTGGTAGTGCTATGATGGACGGAATGGGAGACTTTAACATTTTGCATGTTTATCTGTTAGTTTATTTCTATAATGGTTATCGCTAGACTATGCATGCTACAATGTTAATTTATCATTTATGAACTTCCGATTTCATTAGATATTTTATGTTATTCCGCAAGAAATTTGGGAGTTCGTATTTGATTACTAATATTTAAGAAAGTAAGGAAAGTAAAACTGTAGCGTCCGTCAGGGCTCTGATAAAGGGCGGGCGTTACAATAAAACCCTCCAAAAAACTTCTCAGCTCCATTATAATGCAAAAAATATTTAGTGCATTTTGATATCATCTAATTCCATCTCACTTAAGCATTTCAAAAATAAAGGGAACAATGAGAGATTAAAAACAACTCATGTTAAATCTTGTTTTATACAATTTGGCACTTGATCTTTTAATTTTCTTGAAAGAAATTCACAACATCATATATCATTACAAAAATCATCATAATATCAAATAACAATGAAGCTCTCAAATGCTCTACTTGAAATTCTCATTGACACATTGCTTCTACTCAAAATTGGCAAAAATCATCCCCCTATTGGCACATTATTTTCATTTTTTTCTCTTCTTTTTCTATTTTTTTTCTACTGATCAAACAAAATCAAATAACATTCCTCACTGATCTTAACCAATATCAACTCATATAATCTTGATGCACTTCAAATTCCAGTTCCAATAGTAAGTTCAATCACAAAAATGGAACTTCCAAAATTATAGAATTAATGTCATGAATATTAACTCCAAAATTCTCTTGTATCATCAAAAACTTCCACAATAATGAACATCTCCCCCACACTTGAATCTTTGATCGTCTCGGACAAAGAAACATTAATAACATCTAAAAATACCCACATCCGAAATAGAATGAAGGATGAACCGAAATTAGGATGAAAAAGATTAAAGAAAAGTGATGTGAAGTATAAGTGTAGCATGAAATGTAGGGGTGATGAAACAAAATTATTAACCTTCATAAATGTGTACCCATCATAGAAAATATAGTCTTGAAAGAACACAAGCATGTTCTAGAGTAACAATCACATAAGTGCATCACACAAATAGGGTATAAACCTCACTAGGTAGAAAAATTACATCATCTCAATTTCATCACTCTAAACTCCATCACTAAGGGTAACTTAAGTGTCCAAAAGTTTTCATCCATGAACTTAAATTTTAAGAATAATCAATCAAATTTAACTCACTTTCAAATGCCTCTAAAATGATGTAAAGAATTTCTAGGGAGATACACTTATTCCTTAAACCAAACCATGCATGAAGTGGTATTCATGAATTTATTTTAAACCAAAATGCTCATAAAAATGGCATGTTATTACTGATATAAAATTAAAAATAAAAAAAGAATAATCAAAGATGGTATAAACAATAAAAAGAAAGTGTAAGATGGAAAAACTCCCCTTCAAGTTGGGTAGATAGTATCCATGATATCCAAATCATCCACCTCTAGCTTCTTTAGTCTTCAAAATATTTCTTGAGCCGGTGGTCATTTACCTTTGATCAATTTAAGTCTTATTTTGTATAGAAGAATCTTATATATCCATGCATTTTTCAGTCTTATAGGCACCAACTCATCTTTCTTGACAACACTAAGATCCAATGGTTTGAGCCTCTTTTGTGATTTTCTTACTGATTTCACATTTTCCTCCAAGTAAATTCTATATACGCAAATGGTAGGATTAATACCAATCATATCATCCAATGTCCACCCAATAGTTTCCTTTTGCTGCCTCAGATCTTGCAATAATTTCTCCTCCTGCTCTGACTCTAAATTTTATGCAATAATAATTGGTAGACTCTGATTTTCTTTCAAACAAGCATACTTCAAATTATCTAGCAAAGGTTTCAACTCCAACTGTGACTACTCAATAGGTATGGGTGATCCTTGGGGCTCAGTGCAATCCCCTACACTCACATATCTATTTTCTGAATTCTCTGATATATCAATCAATAGTGGTAGTCCTGGGGTTCAGTACAATCCCCTACACTCATGTGGACATCTCTAACTACAAGTGAATCAGAACTATGCTCTATATTAGCTGCCTCAATAGCCAATGCATGTACATCATCCAAACTGAAATTAACCTGTGCCACTGTCTTCTGTGAAGTCCCCAAAATTGTTATTTTTCTCTTGTTCTTCAACCAAATTTATAGGATCAATTGATGAAGAAATTTAACTTTGACTTGGTCCACAATTAACTGCTGTAAAGTCTATTTCAGAGCTGATTTGGTCTGGAAATTAAGTTATTGAAATTTCTTCATGAAAATCTAATTTTTGAGTACTTGGACTTGAAATAGACTCCCCACTCTTCAAAGTTAATGAAATAAAATTTCCTTCAGGATTTGAAATTGTCTGAGAGGGTAATTGACTTAATCCTTGAGCTTACATTTGATTCATAATACTTGCAAGTTATTCAATTTGCCTTTCAATATTTTGAAGAACAGATTCATTCTTTTGACTTTGTTGTTGTATCAAGATTTCTTGTTCTTGAATAATTTGTTGTATTATCTTCTCAAGCTCTTGTTGTTATTGAATAATTCCACTAGAATTCTCATAGTCTTCTTAGTTTGAATTTAAATTTTATTGATATTAAAATAAGGTGGGATGCTGATAATTGCTTGAAATCTGTCCACTTTGAAATGGTTGTTGTTCAAATTGATTTAGGGGTTGAAATGGTTGATTTTGATGCTGAAAATTTGCTTGAAAACTTAATGTTGGTTGCTGAAAATTATTGCCTTGAAAATTCTGATATTGGAAACTTTGAATTAGCTGTTCGAAATTTTGAAATGGTTGCTGAAATTGTTGTTGGAATTGATGGAATTGAGGTTGTGAATACTGAAGTTGTTGCTGAATATTCTGATTTTGATATTGAAATTGTTGATCCACTTGTTGAAAACCATGATAAAGTTGTTGGAATTGATAATGAGACTGTCCACTTTGAAAATTGTTGAAAATATTGATAAAGTTCCTTCAAATAAAAATTTTACTGTTCAAATTGTTGAAAATATGGTTGTTGATAAAATAAATTTCCATACATTTTAGAAACCAATAATGGTCACAAAAAAGAAAAAATGAGAATAACTCAATTCAAACAATCTCTACTAGTTTATTTTCCCCAACAATGACGCCAAAATTTGATAGAGCCCACAGCGAGTGTCACAAGTGAACCTCAAATTCAAATTTATAATCGAAACCCTTAGCTCATAAACAAATGAAGTATAGGGACCACGAGTTATATTTCTCCAAGGACTAGTAGAAAATTGTTTAAGTCAAGCTAGGATATCATTTTTTTTTGTTTTTCTATGTAAATGAGATTTTGGTGTTTTTTAAAATGAAATGTAAATTTAAAATCAGTAAATGAATTAGAATGCAAGTTTTACCAATTTAAAATGAAAACAATTGAAACTAGGCATGAAACAATCTATGAGTGCAATTCAATTCAATTTTAAGGAATCAAACCTATTCTAGTTATTCATTAAAATATTACTGAAATGTAAAGTCTTCTTCGTCAAATTATGGGAAATTGGAAATCAAACTAAAATTGTAGGAAACACTAATGCTAAGCTCTAAACATCATCAAGCAATGAAGTAAACAACTAAACTTGAAATGCAATTAAAAAACAAAGAAAAGTTAAAACTAGGCTAGGATAATAAATTGAGAGGAAACAACTCTAGCTTGCTAAACAATGATGCAATCTCATTATCAGTAACACTTAACTATCGGAATCCAATTGCTTAAGCTAGTAAAGAGCCATTGATCAGAAACAACTTAACTATCAGAAACAATTACTGATACGCAGTAGTGAATGATACTGAACAGTAAGCTGAAATCAGAGATAAAAACCAGTGATCGGACAAATGCAACAAGACCTAAACAATTCAAAACAAAATGATCAAACAACTAGAGACAACATGTCAAATGTTTAGATATGAATTACAGATTAACAGAATAAAATGAGATCAAACAGCAATGTTCAAAAATGAAAAACAGAATTCAGATCTTCCCTTCCAACCAATTCCAATCATGTTGTCACACAAGATCTGAGAAATTCATTAGAAATCTAGAAGAAGAGACTCTCAATTCAAGATTGGATTGATTTGAAATCGGATCAAATCAGAGAAATCTCAGAAACCCTCAGTAACTTCTCCGAACAGAGTCAATCCAAATTTAAATCATCTAGTTGGGAATCCTTCAAATAACGATGAATTTAATGCTCAGGAACCCTCAATATCCTTCAAAGAACCTCTCCGAATGATCTGATTGCTCCTGTTAAATTGGATTGAAGCAAAACCAGCTAAATTCCATCGCAGATCAAAGACTCTGGCAAAACCCTCGCCGCGCAATCCCGACCACGATTGATCCCAAACTTGGTTTGTAGTTACCCTCTGGAAGCTGGAGATTGAATTGGAAGAGAAAAAATCCGAAGATCTCTGTGCGAGAATGAAGAAATCAGGGATCAATGACAATGACGAAGAAGAAGGAGCCACAGTAACCGCGATTTTGGTACTGTAGCGTTCTCGTTATAACTGAGTTTTTGAATGAGCACTGTTCACAGCCAATTTGTTAAACCTGACTCAACCCGAGTTAGTTCAAGTTTAACCCAATTCAGCCAATTCAACTCCAATTAGCATGATTTCAACCCAAATCAAACTCTAGTCTTGATCATGAAGTTTGAGCTAATCGAATTAATCAATCTTGGCTTGACTCGATCTCAATTTGACTCGATCGTGATTCAATTTGGATCCTACAAAGAATCAAGCTCAATTAATACAAAATTAATCATCAAATCATAGAAATTAGATCAATCATCCAAACATACATTATGTCACAAATGCAATCCAATTATATCAATTAAGCAATTAATTATTCACATAAAAATCCAAAATGAATCAATAAAATATAATAAAATCCTAACTCATCACTTGGCCATCTCGGCCTCCCTGTTGCTCGGCCATCCTGGCCTCCATGTCATTTGGTCATCTCAGCCTCCCTACTGCTTGGCCATCTCGGCCTCCCTGCTACTTGGATATCCCGACACCTAGTTATTTTAGCCTCGCAAAGGCGGGCTCCGTTGGTCCTCTGCATTGGCTTACCTTGCTTAGCCTTGCCTTGACATATCTGAGCTCGCTGCGCCACTCCGCCACGCCATCTCACCAGTGTCCTCATACTTTCCTTATCTAAAGGCAGCAGCACGACGCCCCGCTACAAGACACGCACACATGCGAGCCTCACCATAAAAGGAGGACGGTTATTAAGCTGTCAGGCTTATACCTACTCGAGTTTCTATTCCTTGCTAAAGGACAAGGATGATTCGCAAACTCAAGTCACCCGCTAGTTACTAGGCCCGCAGGTTCTGTCCCCTAAATGTTGACATGTCTGCGCACTTGTCAGAAATGTACAGAGTCTATCTCCTCAGATGCCTCGCCTCACCGCCATCTACCTCAGTGAGTATAAAGGCTTCCCTGTAGGTATGAGAAAGCTCTCTGGAATCTTCTGCATCTTCAAGCTTTTACTGCTTCTTCTTCTTCTTCGTTATGGTACTGACTTGAGAGTCGGAGTGGCCTTGCCAGAATCTCCGGCGGCCAGCTAACCTCCTTGGTTTAGTGTCTTTCTTCCCAGGTTCCCTCGATCAGCAAGGTTTGTCGCGGTCTGAGTGACATAATCTTTGACTGGTGGCTTGACCGTCCTCGTTATCTAGCATAAATAAAATTGATGTCGTCTGTGGGAAAACTAAGCTAGGCAATGAGATGGTTAACAGCAGGCGCACCACTGACAACCGCAAGACCGCTGAAGAACAGAACCCGGAAGAGCTCATCACGGTGTCGCGTGAAGGCCTTCAATAACTTATTCAGGAAATCATGGATTCGATTCCACGAAATGCCTAGCCTCCGCCTCCTCCAGCACTCGCAACAAACGCCCCTCTAGGGGCCCAAAGGGCGTCGTCTGTAGAGGAGGTATTGCTTCCTATAGGCTCCACTAGCCATGGTGGGGGGCACGCGGAGGCAGACTCCCAGGGATCTCGCATGGAGGAGGGAACGCGCGGCAAGCGCAAGGGTAAGGCCCTAGTACCTTACCCGGATGTCATGCCAAAAACCCCGTTTGCCCAGGAGAAACTAGAACAGGAGTTGCCTCAATACTTTCGATCACCACAGTTGGGGGAGTATAATGGGATGGCAGATCTTGAGGATCACCTTTGTCATTTTGAAAATGCTTCGTTACTGCACTAATACACTGACAGAGTCAAGTGCCGTGTATTCCTTAACATCCTCACTGGCTCTGCCCAATGCTGGTTCAACGGTTGCCATCCTCTTCCATCCGCTCCTTCAAAGACTTCAAGGAGAGCTTTCTACATCAATTTTCCAGCAGTAAGAAGCACCAGAAAGTCCCCCTCAACCTCTTCACGATGAAGCAAAAGTCCTGCGAGACTCTGCGGGAGTATCTTCATCGATTTAATCAAGTCGTATGGGGCGTTCCCTCGACCGCCTCAGATGTCCTCACAAGCGCTTTCATCCAAGGGCTGCTTGATGGAGACTTCTTCCGGTCTTTGGTAAAGAAACCTCCACCTAGTTATCAAAGATTACTAGAAAGAGCCACCAAGTACATTCACTTGAAAGAAACCTAACTCGCCCGCAAAAATGATGCGGGAGCATCTCCTCCCCGGGAAAGGAGGCTGGCACCTCCCCCACCTCCGCCTCGAATAGAGGTCCCTATTTGTCCCCTCCAAAATGCTCCTGTGCGCCGGGAGGCATGCACCATTCAAGCTATCAACGCCTTGCCCGTCCCAATCGGACCAATCTACTCATCCGAGGTCTGACAGCCACCCAACTTCTGCGCATATCACCAGACAACTGGGCACAGCAACTAGGAGTGTCGGCATCTAGCCTAGGAGATCAATCGGGTCATCCGCGACCGCCAACACGAAGCTAGAAATGCCCAGCCAAGAGGTCGACCCATGGCGAGCGACCTTGGTTGGAGGAATGACCAGGAGCGTCGAGTAGGGCACAGGAGGGCAGACCTGCCTCTTAGGTGGCCGGTGGAAATCCCTAGGCGGTCCCCACCCGATCGGGATCAGTTCCTAGTGCATGATGAGTGGCAGCATGAGCGCACGCCTCTACAGGAGCAATGCTTGGAAGAGCGCGAAGAGCTATGGGATAATCGAGGTAATATCCCTTACCACGAAGAGATCAGCATGATTGTCGGCGGCCCCACTGATGGGGATTCCAATCAGGCCCGAAAGGCTCATGGACGGCGGTTGGAAGTAGGCAGCTTGGACACTGGCCGAGGCTTACAGCATGGTCCGTCCATCTCTTTCGGACCTCAAGACTTGGAGGGAGTCGCCATGCCACATGACGACACTCTAGTTATCCGGGCGACCATTGCAAACTACAACGTCGCTCGGGTGTTTGTTGATAACGACAATTCGATGAATGTCTTGTATAAAGACTCTTTCGATCTGATGCAAATTGACCGAGAGGAGCTGCAGCCCATGGCTACCTCTTTGTTTGGATTCTCCGAACACGAGGTTAGGCCCCAATTTAACTCCCTCTATCTTTGGAGGAAGAACCACTACGATGAACCCGTAGCATCCTCTTCATAGCGGTGGACGCCCTGTCAGCCTACAATGTTATTCTAGGAAGGCCTGCTCTGAGCTCTTTAGGCGTAGTGGTGTCTACCTTCCACCAAAAGCTGAAGTTCCCTATCCATGACCAAGTCAGCTCGGTCAGTAGGGACCAAGGGGTGGCTCGTAAGTGTTACATTGATATGGTGCAGTCCGATATACGAGCAATGCGAAGGAAGTAGGCTGTTGAAGTTAACTCAATGCGGGAATCCACCCTCGTTCACCCAATTCAAGAGAAGGTTCAGGTGCAAATTGTACCTGACCAACCAGACCGAGTCACTCAGATCGTAGCCGACTTGTCTCCGGAACTAAAGACACAGTTGGTGGCTTACTTGACTCAAAACCGAGATATTTTCGTCTGGACTCCCTTGGAGATCATTAAAGTTGCTCCAACAGTGATGGAGCATAAGCTTAACCATTTGACGGGAGCTCGGCCTGTCTAGTAAAAGAGGCAGCACTTCTCCCTTGACCAAAATAAGATCATCTGAAAAGAGGTGGATAAGCTCCTGAAGGCCGGGCAGATAAGGGAAGTCCAGTTCCCGACTTGGTTGGCGAACGTGATCCTGGTACCCAAGCCAGGAGAAAAATGGAGAGTATGCGTCGACTTCTGGGACCTGAACAAGGCATGGTCCAAAGATTACTACCCTCTCCCTCGAATTGACCAGTTGGTGGACTTTACTTCCGGGTACGAACTCATCTGCATGATGGATACCTACCAGGGTTACCATCAAATCCTCATTGCCCGAGAAGATCAAGAGAAGGTCAGTTTTGTCACTACCGATGGGACCTTCTGTTACACTGTCATGCTTTTCGGGCTAAAGAACGTCGGAGCCACTTATCAACGGCTGATGGATCATGTCTTCAAGCAGCAATTGGGGCACAACTTGAAGGTGTACGTGGATGACATCCTGATTAAGTCCGAGCGTGCTGATCAACTCACCGATGATATTGAAGAAACATTCCGCACGCTGCAGGAGTACGACCTCAAGCTCAACCTCAACAAGTATTTATTCGGTGGCAAAGGAGATTGCTTCCTGGGATATATAGTCACCGAGTGAGGGATCGAAGCCAACCCAAAAAAAGTCTGGGTTGTCCAAGATATGGCTTCCCCGCACAACATCAAAGAAGTACAAAGACTGGTTAGATGGATAACTGCCCTATCTCGCTTCATTTCTCACTCTGTGAAGAAGAGCCTCCCTTTCTTCAAGATACTTCATCAAGCCACGCGATTCGCTTGGGAGAGAAGTGCGAGCAAGCCTTCCTGGAGCTGAAGAAGTACTTGACTAAATTGCCTGTTCTCGCCAAACCTTCCTCACCGGAACCTTTATAAGTGTACTTGTCTGCCTCAGAGGAGGTCTTGAGCACAGTGCTGATCAAGAAAGATGGTCAAGTGCAGCGTCCTGTGTATTTTGCTAGTCATCTATTGAAAGATGCTGAAGTTTGTTACTCCTCATTGGAAAAGCTAGCCCTGACCCTCACTTTGATGGCCAAAAAATTACGCCCTTACTTTTTTTCGCATCCAATCATTGTACTCACTAATAGCAACCTGAGTCAGGTCTTCCTCAATCCCGATGTGTCTGGACACCTCATCAAGTGGACGACAGAGATGAGCGAATATGACATACAGTACCAACCCTGTACAACAATCAAAGCTTAAGCCTTGGCTGATTTCTTGACTGAAGTGGGAGGTCAAGAATCGTTGGAGGCATGGAAGGTCTTCGTAGATGACTCAACTACTAAAAATGGTAGCGGGGTGGGAGTTGTCTTACACTCACCTCATGGAGATACATTTCAGATAACTATCAAGTTGCAGTTTCGGGCACTAATAATGAGGCTGAGTATGAAGCTCTACTGGCTGATCTCCAAGTTGTCCGACACATGGTTGCAAGTCGGATAATTATCCATTCCGATTCTTAGCTGGTGGATCGTCAAACAAAAGGAGAGTTCGAGATCCGTAGTGACCGCGTAAAGTGTTATGCTAAGGTGGTGGATAAGTTGAAAGCTGAGTTCCAAAAAGTCACAATATAGAAAATACCTCAGACAGACAATTCCAAAGCGGACAAGCTAGCCAAGCTGGCCAGCTCCTTGACTACCTAGGAGGTGGAAGAGCCGTCAATACAAAAACTACTGATCTCCCAAGTGGACCAAGTAGCTCGACCAGCTGAGACAGCAAATTGGCAGGTTCCTATTATTTCCTTTCTGAATAATGGGGCTCTGCCTATTGAAAAGGAGCACGCTCAAGTTCTCAAGAGGTGGGCTGCCCGGTTTACCCTAATCGGAGACACCTTGTATAAGCGCTCTTTTTCTAAGTCTTTACACAAGTGCCTTGGACCTGATGAAGCCGACTATATGATGAGGGAGATTCATCAAGGGTGTTGTGGCAATTATGCTGGAGGTAGAACCTTGGTGAGAAAGGTACTATTGGTCGAATATTTCTGGCCTACCTTGCAAGCCGATTCTGCCTGACTAGTGTGCACTTGCTTTAGCTGTCAACAACACCAACCTCTGTCTCACCAACCAGCAGAGCCTTTTAAGACTTCCAATGTCTTATGCCCCTTTGACCAATGGGGGATGGATATAGTCGGCCCTTTCCCCCTTAGGCCCAGCCAAAAGAAGTTCATATTGGTGGTTGTAGATTACTTCTCCAAATAGATGAAGGCCGAGCTATTACCGCTCATTATAGAGAAGAGTGTCCTCAAATTCTTGTGGAAAAATATTGTATATCGATCTAGTGTCCGACAACGGCAGGCAATTTCAAGGGTGCAAGTTACGGGAGTGGTGCCAGAACCTGAAGATCCAACAAGCCTTCACCTCTGTCTATTACCCACAAAGCAATGGACAGAGGGAAGTGGTGAACAGAGAACTTGTTCGAAAATTGAAGGCTAAACTAGATCAAGTGGGTGTTCCTGGGTTGATGAGCTCCCCGACATTCTCTAGGCTTACCGAACTACCCCGAGGGACAACACGAGACTGACACCTTTCCATCTCGTGTATGGGGGTGAAGCTGTGGTTCTTGTAGAGGTTGGTTACAGGTCTCCCTTGATCGAAGCCTACCAAGATGGAGAGGGCAATGTTGATCGTAGAGCGGCAGAGCTGAATCTCATCTCTGAGGTCCGAGAACAGGCTAATGTTTGACTTTTCACTTACCGACAATGAATGAGTCAAATGTACAACAAGCGAGTTGTTCCTCATTCCTTCCATGTCGGTGACTTTGTCTAGAAGAAGAAGAAGCCCATGGAAGGGGAAAGCTAGAGCCAAGATGAGAAGGACCATACCGAGTCACGTGCCGACTCGCGGGTGGTTCATATTGCCTAGCTAACCCACAAGAAAGGGAACTCCCTAGACCGTGGCATGTCACTCACTTACGTCCCTATCAGACTTAATTTGTACTTCTTGTTATCATGTTTCCATACTTTTCATACATAAAGAAAATGCAAGTTCCAGTATCGTTACCTTCACAGCCCTCTCAGACGAGCTGCTGATGGCTTAGCCTTACGACAGACATGGTTTTCTTATGGCGCGTATCTTCACAACGCTCTCAGCCGAGCTACTGATGGCTTAGCCATACGACAGGCATGGTTTTCTTATGGCGTGTTTCTTTACAGCCCTCTCAGTCGAGCTATTGATGGCTTATCCTTACTACAGGCATGGTTTTCTTATAGCACAGATCTTCACAGCCCTCTCAGCCAAGCTATTGATGGCTTAGCCTTATGACAGGCATAATTTTCTTATGGTGTGTATCTTCACAGCCCACTCAACTGAGCTGCTGATGGCTTAGCCTTACGACAAGCATGGTTTCTTATGGCTCGTATCTTTACAGCCTTCTCAGCCAAGCTATTGATGGCTTAGCCTTACGACAGACATGGTTTTCTTATGACATGGATCTTCACAGCCCTCTCAGCTGAGCTGCAGATGGCTTAGCCTTACCATAGACATGATTTTCTTATGGCGCAGATCTTCACAGCCTTCTCAGCCGAGCTGCTGATGGCATAGTCTTATGACAGGCATGATTTTCTTATGGCATGTATCTTCACAACCCTCTCAGCTAAGCTGCTGATGGCTTAGCCTTACGACATGCATGGTCTTCTTATGGCGCGTATCTTCACAACCCTCTCAGCCGAGCTACAGATGGCTTAGCCTTACGACAGACATGGTTTTCTTATGGCACGGATCTTCACAACCCTCTCAGCCGAGCTGCTGATGGCTTAGCCTTACAACATGCATAGTTTTCTTATGATGCGGATCTCCATGGCCCTCTCAGCACGGTCGCTGATGGCTCAGCCTTTCGGCACTCAAAGATCTGCTCAGCCTTTCAACACTCAAAGATCAGAACTCCATGGTCCTCTTGGCATGGTAGCTGATGGCTTAGCTTTTTGGTACTCAAAGATTAGAACTCCATAGCCCTCTTGGCGCAGTTGCTGATGGCTCAGCCTTTCGGCACTCAAAGAGCAGAACTCCATGGCCCTCTCAGAATGGTCGCTGATGGCACAACCTTTTAGCACTCAAAGATCAGAACTACATGGCCCTCTCAGCACGATCGCTGATGGCTCAGCCTTTCGGCACTCAAAGATCAAAACTCCATGGCCCTCTCAGCACGGTTGCTGATGGCTCAGCCTTTCGACACACAAAGCTCAGAACTCCATGGCCCTCTCAGCACGGTCGTTGATGGCCTAGCCTTACAGCAGATAAGGGTCATAATTCTACGGCCCTTGCAGCCCAGTTGCTAATTGTCCAGCTTCACAATAAGCATCAGTTTCTTATAGCTTATAGTCTTCACGGTAAGATTACTCTAATTAAGGAGGCTCATTCCTCTAGGGGGTATGAATTTCTTATTAGCTTTATCACTTCAGCCTTATCGGCTAAATAATCTTGCCTTGCAAGGAGCAGGTATGGACCATACCAGGCTTACACAAAGCCCCAATCAGCTTTGTTTGATGATGTTTCAGTCCTACACGTTGATAAACCCTCATGACTCTTCCCATTGACAGGTCGGTCGAGGTTCGAGGATCTTCTTAAATTTATATGCATCAAGGGGTAAGGTGACCCAGTGGTCCTGGCCAAGCCTTCTCGGCCTGGCACACTAAGACTGATAACTGCTCCCTGGCGCCTCCATGGGTCCCTCTAGCATGACCCGATGAGGGATTTAACTCTTAGCCTCATTTTTAGTTACTTAAATCTGTTTGCTTAAATGAAAAGTGTTACTTTTTAGTTCTGTTTCCCCTGAACGTAAACCTAGTTTTATTTAGGTGAATAAAGGACAATACAACAAAGATTACGAGAAGGAAATAAAAGTGGATAAGGTCGGGCCACTAGTCGCTGCCCCCCTCATCCCCTTCTGGCTCGTCTGATAGCGAGGATCCACAGGGAGTAGAGGCGTAGTTGGGATCCATGCGAGCGAGCTCCCTCTCCAACTCTCGGATCAGTGCCTCGGCTTCGTCGCGGTCTGCGTCTAGCCTCCGGACTGGCTTAGAGACACTGGCTAGTCTCTGTTCAAGCTCCGTAATCCGGTCACCTGCCTTGGCCAGCTCCTCCTCAAGCTTTTGGACCTTGAGGGAGGCTTCTCCCATTTGAGCAGCCTCTCGAGTCAGCCTTTCTATTTGGCAATAGTAAAAGAGCGCCCGGTTGGCCCACCTCTCTTTCTCTTCCTTGAGGTTGCGCAGTCGTTGCGCTAAAGCAACACGGTCCATAGCCGCCTGCTGGGATTAGAGGAAGAAGTAACGTAGTACGTGAGAGGGAAGTCTCGGATGATAATCAATGAGTCGAAGCACTTTAATATATAGTCGTTAGTGTGGACTGTGAACCATCAGATTGATCTTCACTCTAAAGATCCATGACCACTTTGGCGACATTAATAACTCATGTACGAGTGGCGACGAGGAGAACCAGGGGTGTATCATCCCAAGCATCTCACAACGGGCGTTTCCTCGGCTCCTATACCATTAAGACTCAGAGTGCACGGATATCGATGTGCGTAGAGATTGGTCTTCCACTGCTCCTTGCGACCAATGGCAGGGTAGTTGATGCTCGGAGAGGTGTATCGCCTCTGATGACCGGAGGGCGTGGCAGTGGCCTCGAAGGGGGGCGTGTTAATTTCTCCTTCCCACCATTGGCAGAATGACTTACTCATACTCTCGAGCAAGGTGGTCAGGATCTGACGGGAATCAACCCGGGCCTGTTGGTTGCTCACCACGGTTAATTTCTTAAAGAATCGTGTCATTACTCGATGTCTCATTGACTCGGCCACCACCTGAGTTCTTCGGATTTGGTCAAACCTGCATTGTTTGTTTGTAGTCACACTTGTCATTGACCTAGGGGTGTCTCCCTGGCCTCGAGTTTAGGCCTGCAACTGTGCATTTAAAACTTACAATATGTCTGATGTGCGTAAGATATATAACCATTTCTTATACTTTGTTCGCACATCTTTCTGCTTTTCATGCTGTATCTTACGTATATTACACCCTTTACCTGTGCATTTGGCATTGTATTCTTTATTTCCTAGTTCGGAGGACTGCTCGTATATTTGTGTATTTCAAGACAGAAAATGGAGCAAAACAGGCGAAATGGAGCACCTATTGAAGATATGGCAAGACAGGGTCGTGCCTCGTAGGCACGACCATGTCTATCACCTCCAGGGGTCGTACCTTCCTTCTGCAACAGCTAGACATGGCCCTATCTCACAGACACGGCCGTGTCTCCTCATCAGAACCATGCTAAGACATGGCCGTGTCCCTCAGACACGACCGTGTCTCCCACCAGAGGAGCACCTTCCCTTGGCCGTGCCTCACAGACACGAGCGTGTCTCCCAGCAGAGAGCAGACTTCCTATGGCCGTGCCTCACAGGCACGTCCGTGCCTCCCAACAGAGCTTCAACTCTTTGTGGCCGTGCCTCACAGACACGACCGTGCCTCCACCGTAACTGGGCGGCCACACCAGGCCGTGTCTCCCAGACACGGCCGTGTGACGGGGGCGTGCCTGGCCGAATTTCAGGGCATTTCGTGGGGGCCTAT
>JAOBBC010258758.1:11976-25361 GCA_025388495.1 Curcuma longa | reverse complement strand
CATTACCGGCATTATGCACCAAAACGTTGGCATGATACTGAAACAATATCATTTTAGTCAAAGATCAAAATTTCGGTATGACTCGAGATTTTGAACCTTAGTAGCTTTTGCCAACAAGTCTTTGTTCTGTCTGGATCACTCTCTTAAGAGTGAACTTTGAAGTATAGGAAAATAGAAGGAAAAAAGAAATTTTAAAAATTACAAAGAACCATAGTTATATGCATTGACCAGTGTTTGCTTGCACCCACATCCTTGGATAGGAGATCCTAGTAAATAGATGACACCCTGTTTTATAGTACAAGAATTTACTGTTTTATAGTGCAAGGATTCACAATTCCAAAATCCAACCTAGCAGAAACCTCATGCAAACTTGCTTTCAATTTGATTGCATCTCCTGCTATTCTTCCGTCCCTTGAGATTTTGTATTAACAATTTTTTTTTTTACATATTTTATCTTAACATTACTGACCACTATTAGAACAGTGTGCGCACCATGTTCATCTGTGAAAAATTTCTAGTTTGCCAGTATAACCCGATCCTATATATACTTGATTGAAAGATAACTTAGTCCTATTTTTATTATAATATGTAATGGTATTTCTATTTTGTGTGTCAGTGGTCGTATTTAGTTCCACATTTGTTTTCTTTTTGCTGATAAGTACCTTCATTTGCTTTAGCTTAGGCCAACACAGGGCCTTGGCATGCAGAAGCATCTAGTGCTTTTAATAACACTGACCTTATTTTAGATGCATTTACAGAATTTAGTTGCACATCACTTTCAAAATCTAAATCTCATCTTTTAGCAAGAATGTCTTTTGATGCCATGCTTGTTTTCTTGGTGTATTGCTTTCTTTCTTTTCTTCCTCTTATTGTCTGTCACCCAACTTCTGACCAGTCATAATTTTGTCCCTGATGGTTTGCCCTTTCCAGTTGGGAACGTGTTGCATCTAATAGTTGATGCCTGTATCTCAAGGAATCTGATTGATACATCTGCATACTTCTGGCCTGGTTATGTTGTTCCATCTGCATTATCAAAAGATTCAACTTCATTTCAAGACTCTCCTTGGTCAACCTTCCTTGAAGGGGCTCCACTCACTGGTTCTTTGAAAAGCTCCCTCATGATGACTCCCGCATCAAGGTAGGCTGAGAAAATAATTATCAGATGATTTGGTCATTGATAATAATTAGTTAATCTAGTATGACATCTTTAAGTTTCTAGTTCAGGTATGGAGTATTGACTCGAATTAGCAATTCTTGGGTGCTAAATATTTTAGGCATCAATAAATCATATGTTTGAAATTATGATTATTATTTGTTCTTTTGCAAAACAAACTAGTTGTTACAGGCCTTCATTTAGAAAGTAGTCAGAAATCTTTGAACTTTATATTGTTACCTTTCCACCAAGAAAGTAATTTTTGTAAAAAACTATTCTTTAAACTCTACAAAAATATATTCCTCCAAGTAGGACTATCAGGTGGCTTTGTTTGGGCAGTTGCTATGCATGCCATACCCCACTTGAAGTCAATTTGCCAAATAACAGACTTCTTTTAGCGTGATTTAGAGCAATATCAAAGCTAGAAAATTAGCTTGATTGAAAAGCAATAATTGTCACAAGAATCTAGCACAATCCACTTGTTAAGCAACCTAAAATTGGGGACAACCAAAGTATTAAAAGGCGGTTTTAGTAGATAGGATAGAAAGTCAGCCCCTAGGAGGAGGCCTAGGTGGTTGGTATTAAAATAATATTAAATAGGAAAGAGAAGTAAATTTAATAATTAATGTTAATGAATATAGTTAATCCATTAAAATAAGTTTACAATTAATATAACCAAGTTGTAACTAATAAGAAAACACTAAATACACACTAAACAAGAAAAATATTTTATGTTTTACTTTGTGATTTAGAAAATAAAATATTGTTGAGATACTATAATATTAAAATATAAATAATTAATAATATCAAATAAACTAATAAATTATAAAAAATTGTTCCTTAGACCACTTAGATGGTCCACTAGTCCACCTATCTCCTTTTAAAAGGGTTGGCCAGCCACAAGGCGAAGCAGCCCCAGGTTAAACTACCTAAAACTTCACAAGATAATATGGGGAAAGTAGGGAAAGTTAGTACAAATATGTAAAATAGACATAAGGGGGCAATATGAATACATTAATAAAATAAGGCTCAACAACAATAAATATTAATGTAAATTACGAAAAAATTAGGTAAAGGAACAAGTGCAACTTGTTAGGATGACAATCACCTTGTGGAAGAGTCGCACAAAAGAGTTTGAAGGGCAAAACACTAGCAGCAGTGGGGCATCGAGGATATGCCTTTGGTGAGGAGGGAACCCTAGTAGTAGTGATAGGAGTTTGCCTAGAGAAGAGTAGACTAGGATGCTTCATTGACAAGTGCAACTTGTGGCAATTCTGGTAGACCATAGTGGCAATAGTAGCAAGGAGAATGTGACTTTATTGACGGGGTGATCCCTAACAAGTAGAGGAGGATGACGACTTGGAGGTGCTGAGCACAGAGAGATATATGGATACATAGATGACCAAACATGCTAGAGGAGGGGGTGAATATCATCTGTTTACTTGCAAATAAAAATTCAAACTACTCTTGCTTCGCAAGGTCATATAAGGTTAACAGCGGAAATCAAAAATAAAAAACACAAGCGAATCCTCTAATAAGTTGTTTAAGGTTAGCACAAGAGGGTTACACCAGAGTGGTTAGGGTTAACAAGAAAGCATAAATAAAATCATAAAATATTGGCATGAATATATTCTATTATTGTATGATTTGTGTCTCTTTGAGACCCTAAAAATAGTCTCTTCCTCGAATTCTTTTATTGAGACAATCTTGTGGTGATGACACCCATTAGTCGACTGATCCACTTAACTCATATTCGATCCATCCATTATGGCTTGTTGAAGTCATCTTCCTTTAGCATTTGTCGACTAATCATTAGCATCTTGATTAACTTGGACTGTTTCCCTTGTATGTATGGCCATTGTTTCCTTTGGTGACTACTTCATCTAGACTCCACTAGTTGATTGCTCATAGACATTGTCAATTGGCTGTTACCAATCGATTGGTCTCTAGAACAAACCATTTGTTCGTTGTGTGAGTTGGCTTCTCATTCTACTCAGCTATCAATCGAATGGTATGTTGACTATAAACTATTGAGCGACCAAGTTCGTCTAAGTTGAACCTTGCTTTCTATCCTCACTTGAGTACATTTGTTTTATACTCTGAGGTCACTATAAAGTCTTTGCCTACAAGACCATCACTCGTCTAGCTTTTCATCCTTCGGATGCACTGAGTCCTTGACTTTCTCCTTGTGTCGTTCTCACGCTTAACCTACGTAGTTACCTCTTAGTCATTTCTCATCAAGCTTTGCACCCATTGGATGCACTAAGCCCTCAACTCTTTTCTTGCGCCATTCTTCACACTTCGCCTTTGTAGTTTGCTTCCCAATCACAGTTGAACTTCAAGGCATCTAGTCCTTTGGCCCTTTGGATGCCCCATGCCACCATTCTCTAATCTCCATAGACCTTGAGCCATCAGATGATTACGACTTTGGTCGTGCCAAATTATCTCCATGTGTGCATTTACTAAATCCTTGCACAGTTAGACACATATCAAATCACAAGTCGAGGCCTAACTTAAACTTTTTGCTCAAACATCAAAATCCATGGTTGCATTGGATCACTTGGGATACTATTGAACCAATAGGAGGCTTTGTTGGCAAGTGTAGGTCACAGCTATTTCGACAATTGACATGGTGTTCTCAAGGAAGGTCTCTCTCACGATTTCAAATTGAGATGGGAACAAATCCGTGGTTTCAAATTGAGATGGGAACAAAAAATATATATATATATATATATATATATATATATATATATATATATAAACCAGAAGAGATGGGATGTTTTAGTCGTACCCTGAATTGCTACTGTGTTTTTTGTTAAAACGCCTGCAGTAACTTTAGTTTTATTTTGGTTGCAATGGCTGGTTGATGGCCAATATCATGGCATGTTTGCACTGGATAGTGCTTAATTATATTTAAAATGCTAGGTGTCTTGTTTTCGTTAAGCCAATGGTCTTGCTTTTTTCTACTCTTTAGTTTTGTGGAAGTGGAGAAAATGTACAACGTTGCAGTAAATGGATCAGAAGAAGAAAAACTAGCAGCTGCTACAATTCTATGTGGTGCATCTCTTCTCCGTGGCTGGAATGTCCAGGTAGAGCATTCATTTATTCTTTGCCCTCTTTAAAAGTTCCCTCCTGACTTACTAATCATTATTCTTCTATCGTTTCACTGATTTTTTTTCAGTGAAGTTTGTATTGAATTGACTTTTTCTATCTTGGATGTGTTATTGCTGCCACTTTTCTGGTACTTTCATGAGTTAGGATTTTCTGTTTTGCCTATGCGTCTAACTTTCTCTTCATTAATCCAGGAACATGTAGTGCGTATTGTAGTCAAATTACTATCTCCTCCTATGCCTTCTGATTCTTCAGCTCCTGGGGCAGGGAATTATTTAATTGGTCACATGCCTGTTCTCAGTGCTATTTTGTTTGCAATTTCAGGAGTGGATGTTGTTCACATTCTTTCTTTGTATGGCATGGTAAGCAATTTTTATTTTATTGTATTTTTTATTTTATTTTTTTGGGTGGGGGGGGGGGGGTAGTCACATGCCTGTTCTTGCTACTTCTGTTTATTTTTCTCTTTGTTTGCTGTTCACTCTATACAAACATGGGTTTGATATGATGATATTCTTTATATCTAGTTGACAATTAATATGCTAAACATGGCCCAAAATTAGTTGATACATAAATGGATTGCTTGAGTTGGATAACTAGATTTCAATATTTTTTGTCATAGTCTCACTAAGATTGATGAGAAATTTAAAAAATTAGAGATGCAAAGACATTAAGTTAGAGATGAAATTTGATGAATCAGGTTTACTTTTAGGTCAAATCCAGATTGCAAAATAATGGAATTGATTGAAATTTAGGCGTATTATATTTAATACGATTGAAGTTAATATAGCTGCTTCAGATTTCTTTTTGGCTTGGACGCGGGTGCCTACATTAATGGTGATATTATAATTCAGTCATCAAAACTATATAATTTATATTTTCATCCTTTCTCCATTCTAATTATTAATTGAGAATTATTATAATTTGACCATCCATATTTTGTGATTTATAATTCTACCCCATGAATTGGTGGTTGTGTTGTGCATTAATGGTCATACTACAACATTTTAAAATGATTCCATATTTTATAATTTGTAATTGTACCTAAATGAATTAGTGGTCATGTTGTACAATGTCAATGAATCGTGCCCAAATCAAGTATGACACGAGCTTGCTTGGCCTCTTTAGATGTAATTGTGTCGGGCCGAACACGACTTGTCGTATTGGGTCGAACATGACACTTCGTATCAAGCTGAACACGATATGTCATATCACGGGTCGTGATAGGCATGGCTCATGATATATCATACCTATGGTTTGAAATCTAGCGTCGTGTTGGGAAATTGATTGAAATGTATTGGTCTTAAATTATCAAAATTTGATATCACTCGGCTCAAATAATGTCTCTTTCTGTTTCATCTCCTTCATCTTTCAACTTCCAATCCATCACCGTCATTATGCATTGGAATGTCAACATGATACCGAAATAGTATAGTTCCAATCAAAGGACGAAACTCCAGTATAGCTTAGAGATTTTAAATCTTGACCACACCCTCTTTCTTGGCATGAGCCTAGGTGACTCATGCTTGTGATGGCCCAAGCCTAAGTTCGTTGGTTGAGAATGATTCTTAAATATAAAACTTAAATAATACAAAAATAGTAAAATGTAAAAAAACCAAAGACACTAAAAATATAAAATATTAAAAATTTAGAAAATAAAAAATTCAACAATAAGGAAAATTTTATAAGTATAAAATAGTTTTAGGCTTTTTTGGAATTTTTAAGTAAATTTAGGTAGTTATAGGAAAATTTTAAGAATGTTTTATATTTTTTAGGTCAATTTGATGATTTAGGCTAAAATTTACCTAAATATCCTAACTAATTAACTATTTTTTTTTATTAGAACTATTTTAGAACTATTTTGGTCATTTGTTTTTCAGAATTTTTATCATTGAAAATTTCCCTAACTCCTAAACGATTGTAGGCTTGGTCCAACAAGTGGGCGTTGCCTGAGTCTGACTTTGACTTGACCTAGTGTCTATATCGGGTTTGATTAATATTTTGGGCGTTTCCTAGGTCTGCCTTCGACTTGACATAGTGTCTATATTGGGTTTGATTAATATTTTGGCGGGTAGTGCTAAGCAAACTAGTATAGTCATTAGTTTATCTTTATAAAGTTGTAGTATAATTCATCATCAAAGTTTGGAATATATATTTTTTTATAAGTTTTCTTTCTTAAAGCAAATGTTCAAGTGTCTTTTATGCCCGGGTGCAAGTTAGCATTGTATTCTTTCACTTATATTGTTTCTGCTACGAATACATATTGATACAACTTGCACACAAGCACCTTATGCAAACTAACAAGCTTAATTAATTTTATATTGGCAAGAAATCTAGGTTACCATCTATTCACCCCTACCAAGCTCGTGTTGAATTACTCGAACAGACTTTTAGACTGAATATTGATCCTACAATTGATACTGAACGAGGATGCTCTTATTTGAGGGATTCATTGCCTTCGACAATGCTCCACATACATTACTAGCAAAGCTTGAAGCAGATTTTAATTCATGTAGGTAAAAGATAAAAGTGTATTGTTGGATTGATTTTGATATGGCAGATATGTTGTGTTTGATCAAGATGGAGATTTGATCAATTTGGCAAGATGGAGCAAGAAATAATTTGGAGTATTCAACGGATTGAAAAACACAAATTGCCTTAATTATGGGAAAAGTTGATAGAATTACGTAAGAGCACATCTGATGCAAAGGTTTCTAAGAGAGACGTCTTGAGAACCTAAGTCAACACTTTCAAGATGAGGGATGGAGGGACCACTAATCAAATGCATTTATGGTATAAAAAATTGATCAATGGGTTAATGACCATTGGAGAAGAATTCACAAATGGAGAAGTGCTTCAGAATTTTCCAAGAATTCCACAATGGACCTCAATTGTGGATGCTTTTACATTATCAAGAAATCTTGAAGTGTATACATAAAAGAGATATTCTTAACAATAGAACTATATGAAGCAAAATGTGGATGTTGAGAAGCAATCTAAGTAAAAAGAAAGGCGAGCTATTTATCATCTTCATCCTCATTATACTAATCACTAATGTATCCAGCGATGACCCATGCCACCTCATTTGAGTGATTTTTAGCTTTTCAACATGGAATTGACACCAAAGCTTTGTCGTCACGCCTGTGCCGCCGCACTATAGATGAGACTCTTGTGGTTGGTTAAGCGACTCACATGCTTGTAGCAAGAATAGAATGAGAATGAGATAGAACGATGATGGTGACATCAACAAGAGGCTAAAATAGCTTGGGAGGGATGACAGGTTATAAAAGATTAAGAATGAAGATCTTACGAGCAAGTGTCGACAAGAGGCTATTGGTGATGAGTGGTAAGGGATGACAACAATGACGACGGGAGGTGTTAGACTCTTTTTTAGACCAATGACAACCTAGGTCAAATTTATTGTTGAAGGAGTTAAAGGAGGCAGATGCTAGTTCACCAGCAAATTGTTGACGATTGCAAACAAAATCGTGGAGAGGAGGCAAAGGGAGCAATGATAGTAATCTAAAATTGCTAAATCGTGAGAAAATTACGGATTTTAATTAAAACATATGAGTTTTAATAAAATTATTATATCAATTTAAATTTAAATTTATATAGTTTTAAGTAATCAAGCATTGCCGCCGTATGCGCTTCCCGATTTACCCTGGTGGTCGGTGGGAAACTTCCGTGGGACCAAATCGGCCACCTCCAGGGATTGAGTCCATGAGACTGACTGGGATTTATCATTTTTTTTAAGTAATCAAGCATTAATAACACATATATATATATATATCAGTTTTATTATCACTTTAGTTAATGAATTTTAATTAAATTGATTTAAAATTAATGTTAATTGATCAATTTAAAAATTACCAATATTATATTTATTATCAGTTTAATATTTATCAATTTTAATTAAAATTATTAAAGTATTAATCAAGGTTTAAAATTTAGAGTCATGCTAAAGTTTCGGTTTATGATCGGAACAATACAATTTTAGCACTGTATCATGCCACTGTTGATACCCCTATTGATATAGTTTTCATACTTTTTTAAATATAAAATATTAATTAAAAATATTTTTATTAATATTTGATTGTTATTGATGCGTACTCTTGCATTATATTTGAGATATTGAATGTTGAATTCAAGTTTTGATATTATCTCGTGAAATATTTGATATTTATTATGTAAAAATCAATTTAGGGTAAATTAAAGTCCACAAAGTAGACATGGCAAGATCAAGTTTAAACTAGATTTAATTTTAATTTATTTTGATTAGTTTAAAATTAAATCAAATTTGCATATAGAATAATTTAATTCATAGAAGTATATTAAGGTTAATAATTATATTATATATATATATTAATTTTTCATAACAATTTATTTCCTCAATGTTAGAGTTTTTTCTCTATTTACCTCATGGATAGATGAAAGAAAGAAAAAAAATAACTATCATTTAAGAGGTTTTCTTCTTTGTTTATCTTGTGGACGGATGAAGAAGGGAAAAAATTAACTATCCTTGAAGAGGTTAAGGTTTTTTTTTTTCACTCTCTGTTAACATTCATTATAGCCGACCCACCTAGTCAGATAAAGTTTAGTTGTTGTTATTGTTTACTTTCGTAGATACATAAAGGAATGAAGGAGGGAAAAAATTTACAATGAAGGACGAAAAAAATTGAGGGGAAGGATTAGGGAAAGGAATTAGAATAAACTGTGTAAAAAAATAAAAAATGATAATGAAAAAAAATGCAACTTCATGAGGACTGCCACAAGGTTGTGATGGTCACATGACTCCAACCAATGCTATCAAATAGGTTTAAATCTCAAGCTGTGCTGAAGTTTTGATTTTTGACTAGAGCGATACTAATTTGGTATCGTATTGATGCTTCTATACATGGTGCCGGTAATGAGTTGGAGTTGAAGAAGAAAGAAGATAATGCATAAGGAGTCTGTGCCAAGCAGTACTTTGCCCGGCGAAACAGTGGAAATATATAATTTCAATAAATTATCAAAATTCGATACCACTCAATACATCCTTTGCTTCATTTCCTTCCTTCTTCAAACTCTAATATGTCCCCGACACCATGCATTGGAGCGTCAACACAATGCTTGTCTGTCAAAGATTGAAATTGTGACACGATTTAAGATTTTGAACCTTGTGCCAAGTGTATCGAGTTTCGATGATTTATCAGAACTATATGTTTTAACCGTTTTACTTAACACGGTGCAAGATTTCAAACCTTGTTTGTCGGTGCCGATGCGGAATGATAAATTTGTTATGTTGTTATATCATTATAATTAAATAGGATTATATTTGTTATATTATTATAATTAATAATTAAAATAAATATTAATTAATATTATGTTAAAAATTTAAAATATTTTAAAAATAATATATAATTCTTAATGTGTAATTTTTAAATTTTGTAATAATTATTTTAAAAAATTAGGAACTTTTAGATATATTCAAAAAATAATTTGAAATCCCTAATCAATCTATGAAACAAACAAAATATTTTAAATTATTCTTAAACTACTTAAATTAATTTTATTTTTTTGGAAAATTTTAAGAATTATTTTAATTTTTTAAAATCAATTATTTTATGAATTTATTTCATACCCTTTAAATATTTTTAAAATTTATTTATATAGTTTAATAATAAACAGAATTTTAAATATTCAAATATATATGTATAATAAGTTCAAATATTTTTAGAAAATAAATATATATTTTTTGAAATTACATAGAATGATACATTATCGAAACTATATTGTTTTGTTTTGAGACAAATTCAGACACAGCTTAAAATTTTAAACCTTATTTTATTTATCATTGTTATCATCATCGTTATCATAGAGTGATGAAGAATCACATGTAGTCTACATGGTGAAGATGACTTTCAAGAAGAATCAAAATTTAAATAGAAGTGTAATTAGAAAGACACTCAAGGGGTAAAAAAAAACTAGGAAGAGAAGAAGAGGGGGTGGGAAGGTGCTCTAATTGTAATCGAGAAAACACAAAGTCAAGAAGGGAACATTAAGGATGATTATCCAAATTTGAGAAAAACCAAGAAAAAGGGAAAAGAAAAATTTGAAGAAAAGAAGAATAGAAAAACATATCTCTTTGCGGGCAACTTAAACAACAAATATATATCAACATCAAAAAGAAAAGCTAAGCAACAAGTATAATGTAGCACAAAGGTGCAATATAATACTAATGGCTATTCAAGATGGGTGTGTTACAAAATAGAAGTATAAAAGCTTAGAAGCATATACCATGGTATAAAATACCATGCCATGCTGGTCGGTACAGATAGAATTTACTATTCCGACTGACATCGGCATGGAGTTGTGATCCACGACCTTGTGGCAACCTCGCGAGGTCGTGCTAGTTGTGTTTTTTAATATTTTTAATTTTTGAAAAGGTTAATTTGAATTCCTTTTCCTCTCTTAATTTTTCTCTCCTTGAATTGTTAATTTTCCCCCTTCATTGTTATTTCCCCCCCTCCTTTATCCGTTCACGAGAGTAAATAGAGACAAAAGCCTCTTTATCTTTTTAAGGAGTGGCTAATTTTTTCCTACTTCATTTGTCCATGAGATAAACAAAGAAGAAAAGGATGATTAATTTTCCCCCTCCTCCATCTGTCTATGGGGAAACAGATTGTTAAGAAAAATAAAAAAATAAATTAATATAATTTTTAACTTTATAAAATATACTTCTATGAATTAGATTGTTGTATATACAAATTTGATTTAATTTTAAACTGAATCAAAATAAATCTAAATTAAATCTAGTTTAAACCTACTTAGTCCTGTCATGTTTACTTGTTGACTTTAGTTAATCTTTATTTCACTTTTACTCTAAGCATCAAACATTTCATGATGTATTATCGAAACTTGAACTCAACATTCAGCATGTCAAATACAATTTAATAATAGGCATCTATAACAATCAAATATTAATAATATATTTATATTTAAAAAATATCAAAATTGCACGACATGATATGATACTGAAACCATATCGTTCTGATCATAAATTGTAATTTTGGCATGACTCAAAATTTTAAACTTTGACATATACCACCAAGCACATATGGTTCACAATGAGTATCTTCGAGTGATGAGGGAGAAGCTATCACTAGCGAAGGGGAAGCTTCACACAACATGGATATTGAGTCAAACTCTCCTTTAGTAGATGAAATGCTTGACACTATTTCTAGCTTAACTATGTTACTAGAGATCAAAAGGAAAAAAAAATCATGTAAAGAAACTAGTGTCTACATTAGTTAAGATTAATGTATATCCACCATATTGTGATGAATCTCATGTAGTTGATAACTTTTGAGTTGAGGAACTTGAAATTGAAAATTAGAATCTTAAATCACAAGTGGTAAAATTTTGAAGAAACCCCTTCGAAAGTTTATAATTGGCTCAAAAAAGCTAAACATAATTATTAAAAGGTAGAGTATACCATAGTAAGATCAACCTAGGATAATGTAATATCTAAGGAAAATTCCATTCATTGATTATAGATAAAGGCCAACCTAGCCTAATAAATTAATCCACTTGGAGTGAACACAAAAAGGCAAAGAACATTCCTAGAAAATGGATGCCTAGAGGTAGTTAATGTGATTAGGTCTAATCTTTATTAGTTGTCCAAATCATTTACATCGTTATATATGTTAGATTAAGGGATGCCAACAATTGAATGATAATAGTTGATTCACCCATATTAAGTTGGCATAATATTTAGCGTCTAATGTCTTACTAAGTGATATAATTTTAATCGATTAAAATTGCATGAAATAGATAATTGGGGATTCGTATGTTAATCTAGATGATCTATGACTAATATGACATGTTCATATGCCATGATCGCTTCCTTGTGTTATTTGAATGCCTAGATGGATGAAAGCATGATAATCATATGATAGGCAAACCTATGTAACATGATTGGCTAATATAAAACTCCTATTGACATGAACATAGAGAAAAAAAAAATTAAGATCTTTCTTACATCTTACTGCAAACATTAGAAATGCCATTCATTATGTCTTGAGACTTAGATGATAAATAAAATATTATGATTATATCTTGATCTATGGTCATGTTACGACACATATATTTGGATCAAGTATCCACATTATAAATTAATAATGCAAATGACCAATCATGGAGAAAGATCAGTGTACTTAACTATGTACACAATTCAAAATGATTATGGTTGGGCTCAGTATAATTAAAAACATTAGGGTTAATTGAAAATATTTTTTAAAATTTTGATTTTTAGCATTAAGTTTCAAAGACATCATAGATTCATCAAAATTGCGTATTTATTCTTTTAACACCATTAACAATATATTTACTAAAAAATCAATAAGAATTGGCAATTCATTCTCACATATGGCTATGATAACTTGAATTTTAACCATTTCAAAAATTTGAAAATATAAATGATTTTATATGAAAAACTAGTTTCCCTAATAAAATTTACCTAGTTATATGCAAGGATTGAAATCTTGAGCTGTTTCGTTTGATACCAGCGAAATTTCTCGTTCCGCCAGCGGACCGGTGCTAGTAGTTCCAATTGGGATGCTGCCCGGAGGCGTCGCCCAGGTCTGGCGACGCCTGCGGAGATGTTGCGGGGGCCACACGTGTCTCAGTCATGCGGAACAGTGAATGGATTGAGTTTTTAAACTTAGGTTTTAATAATAATTTAGGTTAATAATTATAATCAACTTCTAACTATAATTGAGATAATTTAAATCGACTTAATTAAAACCTCATAAAATTATCTTATTATTATTTTTTAACTTTTAAATATTTAAATTAAATTTTTTATTTTTAGTTAATATATTTTATATTTTAACAATACCGAAACTATATTGGCACTGCATGATACGGTACTGAAACTATATCGTTTCGGTCCGGGACTGAAACCTCATCACGGCTCAGTATTTTAAACCTTGGTTATATGTGTTTACAAAATTTTATAAAATTTATTTTTTTTTATAGAATTTTTAGTTATTTTTAATTTGGATTTTTTTTTAAAAGAATTTTACAACATCCAATCAGCTACATAAAAAATACAATCGACTAGAACATAATCCAATTGGAT
>JAOBBC010258481.1:0-14755 GCA_025388495.1 Curcuma longa | reverse complement strand
GAAAGGAAAGCAGGCTAACCGTTTCTTGAACTCTTCCTCTCCTTCTGCTGTTTGGCATCCCATTGGTTTATCAAGTTTTCGGAATGTCTGAGAATTCTTCAAATCCAGAGTTTCACTTTCATAATCTGCAAGAATCCATGGAAATACTGGATATTGAGTAAGGTCACTGTACCCACGTCCTGCAAGAGTGTTGAGGTGCATGAGGTACTGAAAATTGCTGATTTCTCCAGTTTGCCATCTTTTTGAGAAGGACTTTGCCATGATCTTAAAAAGGCGACTTCCCTCATTGCCTTCTTTTTTTGATGACCCAGATATTGTTGAGTCCAACCTGTTCGCATTTTAATGTATGAGCATTTTACTCCTTTCAATGCCGAGGAACTATAAATTGAGATACAGAAGACAACCTTATGACAGATTGAAGAGAAAAATCCACCACTATTTTCAACTCCATTTGTACTATACTCAAATGGAAGAACGAGAAAAATGGCACAACCACATAAGGAAGAAAAGAACAACAGCAATTAATGAAAATTTAGACCACTAGAAAAGCCTTTAGGTGTTGAAGTAACGACAGATAAGAACAGAGAAATAAAACATAGTATCTTCACAACCACAAAAGAAATTAACAAGTTGAATATCCATTTATAATGCACAAAATTGCAGGAAATCTTTCCACAACCACCTTGCTGCCCAGAAAAAGGAAAGAAAATCTCTTTTTTTTCATACATCAAGAATTGTGTTGTGACTTGTAAAAACATCTATGTCAATTTCTAGAAGAACCAACCTTAATGTTCTGCTCAAACAATCAAAAGTTCATTCTAACATGAAATCCATGAATTACCTCTTCCAAAAAGTTCTAGATCTGATGTTAACAATGTGAAAGAAAAGAACAGAGATTCACAAGGACATCAAAAGCACCTATAAGAATAAAGAAGAAAGATATTATAGCATAACTCAGAAAATTACAAAAAATGGAAAAGCCTATAATTTTTTTTAACCAAAAATGTTAACCTGTCCGAAACAAAAGATGCAGATAACCCTTTTTTTCCTATAATTTTGAAACCAATTCTGGATAAAAGATGGAAGCTACTATCTTGCAACATGAGCTAACATTTTTCCACCATAATATAGAATGCTACTCTTAGTCAATGATTACAGTCTAAAGTAAGATCTGTAGTAACAAGAATACCAGTAAAAAGGATATAGCAAAATTTTAATAAATGATGCATATGCTACCAAACACTTGTAAAAAAGTACACCAAATGGAAAGAAACATACATGCTATTCCGTGGAAGGTTCATTGCGACCAAGTTTTTGAAGACTTCCTCTCTCTCCTTCTTATGGAAAACCAAAAGATCGTTACAGCCATCCATGCTAAATACCTCAATAGCAACAGGACGAAGCTGGTAATCTCGTTTCAGAAGTTCATAAATGCTGTCAAGCTTCCACATGTGCCAAGGGTGCGACAAGTTTCTAGTACTACAAACCTTTTCCTGTCCCCAAGCACCTCCATTGTATGCCCACGCTCTTCCACCAGCCATTGTCTTTGCTGGCATGTCCCATGTTGAAGGAGATTTTTCCTGGAACTCACTGCTAATTGAAGTGTCCTTCTTCACACCCAATGCTTGATCAATCACTGAAAGATCGTCCTCACTTGCTTTTTCACAAATGCATCCAGAATCATCGATATAGAAATTCTCAATGACATATAAGCAAAAGTCCCCTATAAGAAATATTCCATCATGCTTGTCAAGGCCAACAACCCGTTCACAGTTATAACTGAATCGTATCTTTTCTGAAGGTTCAAGGAAAGGCCTGACAAGATATTCACCATTATCAAGCTGTTCCTTCTCTTGTTTATCCTCTGAAGTTCTCACCTCATCAACCTTTAATGAAGATAATTGCCTGGGGGATCCTAGTTCAGATCTTTTGCCATATGTCATAGGCGCAGAGAAGGAACTCGACTTGCCACCAAATTCTGTGGCAGATTGAACACTTGGTTCATGGGAGTGGTCATCATTCCACCCAATCTGCACAGATGCCATGCTTTCAATTTTGGAGCCAACATTTTTTACTAAAATGTCTTCATGGTCAGCACCATCATAGGTTTTCCCCTGATTTCCATTTAACAATAAATTAAAATACGAGTCTGACTCAGATCCAGATGTATCTGCAGCAATTTCATGCTTTTCATTTCCAGAATCTGGCTTTTCTAGGTCAAAACTCCAGGCAAGGATGTTTTGAATTGTATCAATTTTTAGCCTAGAATGTTCAAGTTTTTTTCGCATCCTATATGGACCTTCAATAGGACATAGCTGCCATTCAGGCTGCACAGACGCATGCCTTACAGGAAAAATCCCTCTTTCATGAACAAGTTGCTGAAGATGGGTTTGCCACTCACTTTCAGCATGTAGAACCCAACCATATTTATCCTGGCGAATAGCTCTTAGTTCTGTAGACATTAAATCTCGACCAGATTCAAGAACATTCCTTCGCTCATATATTTGTTCCCAATGTTTTAAATTTATCTTTGATGAGTCCCGTGCTTTTCTACCCATCTCCCTCTTTCGGCGAACTTCCATCCCTTTAATTCTCACACCAGGAAACTTTGCTGACCCAGCAATATATTGCATCCACATGATAGATGAACACTGCTCCAAGACTTTATTGACGGCTCTCTGAGAATTCTGAAACCAGTCAAAAAATGCAGAGGAGTTTCCTGTCAATAATTTGTCAAAACCACCATGCAAAACATCCAAAGTAGGCCCTTGGTTTGGCTTTGACACAAGAAAGTCTTCAACTGCAGGACGACGATGCAATAGTAAGTATTTGATAATGTCGACTGCCTGATTTCTAACTGTTGATCTCTTGTCATTAAGAAGAGCAATCAAATTTACACACAGGCAAGAAATTATATCAGTATCAAGATTGCTTGGGCAGAGTATCAGACGCTTGTTAGCAATTAACAGCTGCAAAATTGTGCATATGTCAACAGTAGATTCATCTTGTATTCCGTCAAAGGATGACCCCTTGGCCCCCTCAGATTGAAAATTCAAAACTGAAAGCAGATTACCTTCACCAATGGAATTTAAAAATGTAGGCAAAAAGCAATACATTATTATACGATTCGTGTTTTTAAGAATGGCATGAACATATGCCTCAAGTTGCTTAGTTCCCCTAGCAATAGATAAAATTCCTTTTCCAGGGGCAGCCTCTTCCACACGTCCATCTTTATTAGCAAGTTGTAACATAGACAATAGAAATTCCAAAATTCTAAACACGCTAATTGGCTCTGGAAAAGATCCCATATACACTTGATCTACGGTCATCCAGCAAAGAGAATCTAGGTTTACTGTCCAACGATTCTTATCAAGCTTCTGTTCATCTTCATCATCACGCAAGAGACGCCTTTCAAGGAAGTTCATCAGTCTACTTAAACACAATCCTTGGAAAACTAAAGTAGACTTGATGTCCACATAAAGTGGAACAGACTCTAAAATATTTTCCACAAGTTGGGTTGCTTTCAGTTGTTCTGAGACAATATCAGCAAGAATCTCCGCGATGAAATCTAAGACAGCAGTGGCCCCTGCAGAACAAGGACCACCTCCATAACCCGAATCATCAATTTCAAGTAATAGTTTTGGATTTATAGGAAAGAACATGCTTGTAGCAGATGATTCATGTAAATCAGGAGATGATTCCTCATTTAATGAAAAAGATGATCTCATGGATGGAGTAGCAGTTAATTTCACTTTTGAATCACTGGTACTTGTGCTGCCAAGCCAGGATGTCAAAGCAAGAACAGGAGATGCAGTGGATGTTACTCCAGATTTTGTGTTTGAATTGTCTGAAAGAGCTGGAGAGCTAGGCATATTGATGGAAGAGGTACTAAGTGAATCAGTTTGCTGATTGGGAACTTCAGTCCCATTGGAATCAAGAAGCTTTAGCTCAGTAGCAGTATAAGCAACAGGCATGTGACTAAAATTTTGTGCATCAGGACTTTGAACAGCTTGGCCACCTTCTTCACTAAAAGATTTCTTCAGATCAACATCAGCAAAAGGATGATTAGGAGACCCACCTATATACCCCGAGCTAGTACTTTTGTGCTCTTGAAGATAGCTTCCAGAACTCATGGAAGTTTTCACAGATTGAGCATTCTCCAGAGGCAAGCTCGAGAATGAGTTCTCGGAGCCCTCATCATCAACAACATCATTCTTCACCTCTGCTGCTGCAGCTGCAAGATCCTTGGCCATTTTTAACGCACAATCAGCCCTGTATAAGAATATAGCAAGGATAATCCAAGAAAAATGATAGATGAATAAGTCTTAATCATTTGAAATGGAATTAAAATCAAAAGTGATATGTACTTTAAGAATTAGAACATCATGCAACAGACCTTACACAAGAAAAGTATAAGTTAACACAGCTTTCAAGAAACTCCACACGCCGGCACACAGAAGAGAATGGTGGGCATGTCTTTGCCAAATCAACCATAAAACGCAAAATTGAAGTAGCAGCAATAGGTGCCCCAGCTTCCCCACCCATTAACCGTGCTGCATAAGTCTTGTGCAAAAGAGCTTCACCTTGTAGGTCACCTGATGTGTCTGTTGTTGCATCTACAAGCTCTGCAACTAAGCTACCACTAAGAAGTGATAGTTTACCCTCTTGATGGGCGAGCATTGACTGCATACTCAATTTATCAAATGTAGCTTTTGCCATAGAAACCACAGTTTCTAAGAGCTCTACAAATTTCAACTCGCCAAAGTTTCCATCATGTGGCAAAAGTGCAAAGAAGTCAAGCATGCGGACTTCAGGCACTCTTGGATAGACATCCTTACCAAATATTAAACAGAAGAGGATATAGTATATTTCAGGGGAGTCATGAAAGCTTGGAAGAACCCGTGACAGTCCTTGGTAACCTCCACTTGTTCGAAATTTGAGAGCAAATGTAGGAGAAGAGAGACAAACTCCAAGAAGAGTCATGATCCATCTCATGCTAGTTGGATGTACAGCTTCATCAAGAAAAAATGCAATCAACTTAGATGAGACAATCTTGTGCCAATGCTCAAGCAACTCTTCAGAACCAATAGTAACTTGTAAATCAATAAGCATCTCCAGTAACATATTTCTCACAATAACATGCTTTCCCATAGGTTCTCGAATAATATGACTCCTTGGAGTCAGTTCAGGAGGATCAAAGGTCATAATAACAAATCTGATAACTAGTTCTAACTCAGATTGTAAAAAGCCATCCTCCAAAATAACACCAAGCAATACTACCAGCTTTTCTAAAACAATCACCTCCACATCTCCACGTTGCAGGGTAACTAACAAATGCCGAACCAGGTTAATCCGGCGTAAGATTGTCAGGTTATGGTTTCTATACCAGTGCATTGATACCATGCGTTCTAGAAATCCAAGAAGTGCAATTTGAATTGGAACAGGAGCTTCCACCCACAATGTCCAGTCTAAAAGTACATGCTCAACCATGTCAGCATTTGAAAGAACAATACAGTTTGAGTTTGCCTCAGACAACTCAGTATTTTCAAGTTCAGAAAAAAGACTAAATGAATCTTTTTGTACAGAGATATCATCCATATCTCCATGTGATCCAACTGAAGAAAAATCATCAGAAAATTTAGGCAAAGAAAGATCATCAATACTAGCTTCTGGTAAGGTTCCAGCATGGTAAATTGTTCTGCTTGCTCGAAGCTTTTGTGGTTCAGAAAAGGAGGCTTCACATGCAGCAATACGGAAGAATATGTCAAGAGAATGCATATCAAACAATAACATTTTGTGTTGTAGAAAAAGTGCCAGCAAATGATATCCTCTTAAAGCTTGCATATCCTTGACGTTCTGTGGACTTTGATGCAGTGAGCATGCAAGTAACTCTAACACCATGTGGAGCATATCCTTAGTTTCTGCAGCTTCAATAAGAGCGAGCACCACAGGGATTCCCCCAACAACACGCACACTATCTCCAATCATGAAATGGTTGCAGATATAGACATCTCCAGAAAGACGACCATAGCGTGGAATTCCTGTCAAACAGCATTTAATAAGAATATTAAGTGAGATTGCATTAAAAGATAAAGTATCATTCATAGGTGGCGTACCGCCAATAGGGGAAGCAGCAGCAGATGTTGGGTCCACAAGATTGAGCAAGGACAATGTTCCAGAAGCTCGATATGTTTCTGAGGATGTTCCATCAAAAGCAAAGATGAGCTTTTTTCCAGACAGCTGTAGAGAAAAATTTGTCAGTCTTTCCAAATCCCAAACAATCCCACTGCGATCAGAATTGTATGCCCCCTGTTTTACAGAGTTATCAAGTCGCTGTGAATTGGAGGTGACAGGCAACTCAGATTCCAAAGAATCTAAGATGGCCATGCTGCCCCCACCACAGGCCTGGTTTGGGGCAAATCTTAGTAGATCTGTATCCTGGAACAACCCCCTGTACCCTCGACCAAGAATATACATGAAAAAAATACTGCCTGAAGTAAGCACCTCCTCAAAAAGATAACAACAACGAAGCCTCCATGAAAAATCACTGATTTTTGCACGAGCTGCTGGTGTGCCAAGAGTAACTTGCAAAGATTTACCAACAGGAGACAGTGAGTAGCCAAGCTTTCCTGTATGCATCAGCTTTCCATTAATGTAGACATATGCCATGCTAGCTTGAAAGAGTCCAGCTAATGCATTAGGTTTGCTGTGAACAATTGCAAGGTGATACCACTTTCCTTCTTCCAGTTCTATGCCAGGAAAAGATAGAGAGCAAGAACTGCTTGTAGCTAGAGTTAAAACACCATTATCATGAAGGTAGAGTTCTGCATATAATGTGTTCCCATCATTCACTGCTCCAACAGAAAATATGCGTAACACCTGTCCAGCAGAGGCATTTCTTTTGCTAGATCCAGTTTTGGATCCTTGCTCTGATTCTTTTGAGAGATTTTTAAACAATTTTCGGTACTGAAACCAACAGACAAAAGTATATCCAGCAGCCGGTGGCCATGTTCTTTCTCCTAAAGACACCTGGATGGATGCATGACCTACTTTGCTCATGTCCATCTCCACAAAAGGTGCTAAAGAAACACCCTCACACCTAATGTCTTGCATTTGAAGTAATTTCTCCATCATATCAACAAGAAGATTAGCAGAACTTTTCATCTTTAATAGAAGAATGTATCTCACAAGAATTCGAAGCTCAGAAGAAGACAGCCTATTGTGAAAACATAATATATTAATAGAGTAACCTAGCCGGGAATGAGTAATAAGACAAGTAAACTCTTCAGTGCACAAACCTAAATGCTCCCAGGACTTCCACAATCTGCAAAGCATGGGTAAGCAAAGGAGAAGAGCCCTCAAGGAATGGACAAATTGTTTCCAGCAAGAGGGCAATGCATCCTAAATAATTTTCCATCAATGGTAATATTAATTCATGCATCGTGCATAATAAAACAAGAGAAATATTACAACACTTTTTTACTTACCAACTGAAGTCAAATTTTCCTGATTGAATGGACCAGCACGAGCAAGCTTATCGATAAACTTCAGAATATCCAACTGCACTTTTGGAGTAAAGAGTAACAAAGAGCGTACCAGAATAGCTACTGCACTAGCATTGTATATCCGTTCTCCCTCAATCCTAGATATACCAAGAGAGGTAGTCAGAAATGAATTTGTATCATCATCTAATGTGTTGGAGGAAAAATAAATTTCCCCAAGCACAGAAGTTGGTGGGAGAATAGTCTCAAGCGCAAGCTCAAACATCAACTGGATAACTTGATTCTCGCATTCCACACAAAGTAAGCCAGATTCACATATTAGGTCATAAATGGTCTGGGACAACATAATGGCATGGAGTCTCAATCTATTTACAGGGTTATTTGATACACCAGCAGTGATGGCTCGCATCAAAAAACTAAAAATACTCATAGAAGAATGAACATCTTGAAGTTCACTACTCTGAAAGCCATGTAATGTGGTCAATAATAATGAAAATCCAGTGGCATCTCCAAATACTCGTTGTGCTGCATTATTTGCCCCAAGGATACGCCAAAGTGCACCTAATATGTCACATTTTGCATCATTTTGAAGTTTGTATTGAGATCCAGAAATGCTTGTTACCATATCACTCTTGAGAATCTCAATGAGTGCACCTAGCTCTTCTGGATGATCCTGGTAAGATAAATAAAATTCAACTAATGAGATGAAAGAATCAATTTGGTTAATATTCCAAATCTCTATAAAGATAAAAAATTGAGGAATAGCATTAAGTGAGTCCCAAGTGGAGACATTCATCCTTCTAAGGAGAACCAGATACTTAAATATACCTGAAGACCATCTTCAATGATCAAACAAGATAAAAGACGAAGAACACCAGCTCGATGATGATCAGATATCAGGAATGGTAGAATGATGTTGACCCCATTGGAAGCTCGGAAGACTTGTTGGTTGGATTCAGCTCTCCTCAACAAAGAAAAAAGGCAATCCCATGCTACAGATATTGAACCTTCATCTTCAAATACAGAATATTTTCCTGATGCAGAACCTACTGGTTTTGGTGAAGTAAGAATAATATCATTGTTGTCAATGTGTCTCTTGAAGCTTGCAGTATTTGACTTGGTCTCTAAGCCACTAGATATACTGTTTTGCTGCTCTCGACCAGGAAAATACCTATTTTTCTTTAGATCATCTAGCAGAACCTCCAAAACACCAACCTCCCTGAGAACCTTCTTATACTTCTGATCAAATGACAGGAGTTTGACAAAGAAGGCTAGTATAGTATGTTTCAAACTAGATGTAATTGGCTGCTGCAATAAGCAGCAAAGTGAAAGCAATTCTTGTTCAGGAGTGCAGTTTACAACAGTGACAGCATATTCCAATATTTTAAGAACGATCTCCTGTAATGATGCAGGGAAACTTGCCATATTAAGAATGAAGAGAGGCAATGTCCGCAGTTGTTGACAGAGCATATAATTGTCAAGATGACATGAAAATATTTTAAACAATCTATTTAACACCTCTGCCTGCAGTTCAACATTGTCAGCCTTCAGAAAAATATCTTGAAGCATCTGAATTGCTTCAAGATCTTTAACCTTAGCATTAGCTTTTTCCTCATCATTTTGCTTATCAAAAGGTGTATAGCTTCTATTGCTTGCACTCCTACTATGAGAATATTTTGAAGATTTTGCACTAGTAGGTTCTGTTTGACCTGTTTGTGCTAAATTTACAAGAACATCAAGAAGCCTTGTCAATGCTGGAGAAAGTTGGGATGGTAAAGTATCTCTTTGGCTTTCCAGAAGTGATGAACTATCAGAACCATCCAATTGGGAGGAGGATGCTTGATGTAGAAAGTTTGAATTGACTGGACGAACAACCTGATCCTTCCTCAAGCTAGATAGAGTCAAAGCAAACTGAACAAGAAATTGATAACCATGTGCATTGTGAATATCTTCCCTGAGCCTAACGGAGCCAGCTTCTGCAGATACAGATAAAAGCATAAGACAAATTAACTGTCTAAAAATTACTGAGCACCCATTACCAATAAGTTCAGAAACTGCTGAATCTGAGAAGACGCATCGAACAAATAAAATGGTTTGGAATTAAAATTACCAGGTCTATATGATAATTCAACAGATTCAAGTAGCAAATCTACTATCCCCATGGTGTAAGCGGCATCACCATTTTCAGCATTGAAATCTTTTACAGCCATGAGAAGGACTTTTATCTAAACACAATCACATAAAGCACCTGATAAGATCAGACATCAAATCCAACCAAAAATTTTCTCAAGAGTGCTAAATGAATAATGAAACTTAAAGAAGGTGATCTCTAGGAAAGTAGATACAAGAAGTGATTGCTTTCCCTCCTCCCTTCTTCTCAAGTAGATAAACATTAGCTATGACCACCAATTCCACCTCATGCCCACACTCTCCTATGGTGCAAAAATCTAAAAGTTACTACTATACCAACTCATTAATCACCACTCAATTTTAATCCAATAACGAGTAGTGACTCCCAACTATTTGAGGTTGTTTTCACTAAAATGCAAACACCCCTAAATTGAGGGTTCCTAATTTCACTCTCATCCACTTATTTCTTGAAACTAAACAATGTATTCCAACCATCCAAAGATTAATGAGCTAGTAGTTCATTACAACCTTTTGTGTTAAATGAAGCCACAATTAGCTATCATTCAACATTTCCAAAAGCCCCCTCGTTTATAATTGCTATTCGAATTTGTACAATACGAAGCGAGTCTGATGTAAAGGAATCACACCTATTCAATTTGATTCAATATGATTTGATTTGAACATAATTTATATGATTCTAGAAAAAGAAAGAAAGTGCCCCCCCCCCTCCCGGGCTTGGTGTGGTGGTAAGAGGCAAGGTGCATTCCCAAGCAACCAGAGTTCAATTCCCATGCAAGGCACATCTACGACGATTGAATTACTGGTGATGTTGGGTCGCCACGTCAAGAACCACGACGCTTCTTGGATTTACTTAGTGGGTGGAATGTGGAGCCGGACAGTCCATCCCGGGATTAGTCAGCACGCAAGGACTGGATACTTGGTTACAAAAATAAATAGAAAAAGAAAGAAAGCCATTAAAAACAAAATCTGGCATGTTAAAATTAAATCCAAACCAACAAAACTAAGATTAAATCCAACCTGCCAAAACTGCACCAGACTCAATATATGAAGGAAGAATTTTTCTGTTACTCAATAGAAGTGGGCAGGTCAAAGAAGGAGAAATCTGGTGTAGAAGAAGAAATATTGCCTTATACAGAATTGGAATTGGAGGTAATGATGAGAGTGAAGCTGACAATCCATGGGGCCTAAGAACTGTTCTTGTTTCAAGACTTGAAATCGACAACGAGGGTGGAGTCAATGGTCACTTAGAAGAAGGTCGACAATGAGAGTGGAATCGGTGTTAACTGAAAAGGTGTCTTACCACTTGATGATCCTCTCTCTTTTCAACTCTTTATGTAGTGTGATCATTATGTTTCTTTCATTCAGCTGGATCAACGCCATCAAAATTTAAAATTGATTACAGAGGAATTAAGGATGACTGTTCTATTGCTGGAAACAATGATAGTGAAATAATTGTCCTATTGTCCTACTGCATTTGAATAAGTAACCATGAATCAAATATAAAATTTCATTTGTACTTGATATATGAGAGTAATCCTTTTATCCAGTCTGAGATTATGTAATCCCTTGTATCAAGAATTCAAAAAGAAACTACATTACCAAGTGATGCTTGCGTATATATTTTGCAGTGCTTCCATTGTCATTGGCAAGAAGAAGACCAAGTATCTGTACGAGAGCGAAACAACATGAAAGATTAACATAAAGTAGATATGCAAATTGTAGAGCTTAGTTAAATATGTTAGACCTTAAACAATGCATGTGCAAAGAACAAAACCTGCATTGCATGTCGATGAAGTTGAATTGTATGCAGAGGAACAAGTCCTTCCTTGAATTGGGCAAATACATTCAAAGAACCATTTGCAACCATATGAAAGAGAAGCTGAAGCGAATCATCTTCAATCAAACTCAGTGCTGCCGAAGGATGGCTTGATAATGCCTTCATGATGTGTACAATACTTCCTTCTATCTGAATGGGGATAAATTAATCACAAGCCAATTAGATTACACTAAAAATTAGGTAATGAGGATGCACACTGGACTAAATTGTCATCATAGTTTAACTCTCTAGAAAATAATGTTTCATAATAATTTGTCCCTGTCCTAGCTCCAACAGTTGCAAGAATATAAACTGAAAATTTATATGACAATTTCAATACAACAATTGCAAGAATAAGCTGAATAAGTATAAGAGAGTTTCAATCCAACAATTGCAGGTAACTGAATAATTGAAGATAAGTTCAGTATTCCAAGGTTGCAACTTACTATTTGACAAATATTTTACTGAAAAGTAAAAAGTAAGATGAGTTACTAAAATATTCTTAAATAGCCAGAAAAAAATGACATTCATGGAATGCCCGGTAGTATAGTTTGAGCATAATCTAAAGAAGACTAAAAGAATTTGCACATATGATATGTTGCACAAATAGATAGTTTATCGAAAGATTCATCAAAAGGCAGGAGAAAATATCAGAAAACTATAAAGAGAAAACTAACAAAAAAAATGGAGTAGATCCCCTACGCTAGCTCTGTATATCTCAGCAAGAATCTATTTCCAAGAAAAGGTCATACAAAACATAATAAATCAGGAATATGTTAGCATATTGACAAGATTGAGATTACCTCAAGTTGTCGAATTCGAAAAGCATCTCTATCATCTGCATTTTTTTCACTTTTCTTCGGGTCTTCCAAGCTATCGGTGTTTTCTCCTTTCAATACTTTAGGATTGAGAAGTGCATTGAGAATGTGAATAAGACAGCATAAAATGCCAGAGTCCAATAGGGATTGCTTGTCAATTGCCTATCAATAAATAAAATTTTGTATCTTATGAGTAAATACAGATAAAGAGGTGTTATGTGTATACCTAGTGATAGTATATTAAGAATAAATTCTGACAATTCAGTCTAGCTCCAACAGTTTTAGGGTACTGATATATTTTATGAAGCCAAAAAATAAAGAAAAAGGATAAAATGCATAGTTCTGAACAAGGAAAATGATTTTTTAAATTTCTTATAAAAATTAAACAACTATATAAAATTGCATAACCATAGAAATCATTTGCATTATTCCTGTACATATCAAATTACAGAGGAATAGGTGATATGCTTGAATATCCACATCATAAAATATTAAAATATCAGAAAATCATCATTTAATCAACTTAAAGTATCTTGAAAATGTTTAGTATTTATTGGAGGTGTTAGGCCAATTGGATTTCTGTAGTCTTCTGTCAGTAATTTTTGTCTAAATTCTGTAGTATTCCTTTGTTTTATGAGCTGGTCCCTAATAATAGGGACTCAGCTGCCTTTTATTCTTCTAGTTATATTCCTTTATTTTATACAATTTTTCTCTAGGTATTTTTGGTTGGCAATGTATGCCTACCAATATAATCAAAATTGATTTTTTTTAATGCTTGGACCGTCCAATAACAATTCTCATTTTACAGACAATTATCAAAATGTTCTGACAAGGTAACAACAGAAATCATTAAACATTAAAAGTAGTAACAAAGTCAAAAGTTACTAAACAATTTACTAATTGCAAGAACATAGACATACCGCTGTCACAAGAACTTCTACAGCATATAACAAATTAGAACCACGAGTAAGTCCATCCTGGTAGAAAAAGAAATTTTACTTTAAGCTCAGAAACCTTTTAGGTATTAAAAAATGAAATCACAATAAATAGGGAAAAGATACAGCAACAAACCTTAACTTCGGAAAAGAAACTTATTATGTTTGTGTCATACAAAGAATTTCCTTCGCTATAGATTCTTAGCTTCTCAACATCCGTTACAAAGGCCCTCCCAACAACAAAAGAAAATATGTGTACTTCTACAAACCTGTAACGGAAATGAGATACATTATTTCAAAGGAACTACTCTGGTTTGTGTCGCAATGCTTTATTCACCAACAAGTTATCAAAATATAACTCCAACCACGCATTAGGAAGGATATGAGACTATTCTGTCAAAACTCATTGTACATATCAACTTTTACTTAAATGAACTAGTACAGAATCACAATTTGATACAAGTCAGGAAATGATAATTCACTAAAACAATTGACAATATGTCCCTAAATTTGACAAATTCTTAAATTGATGTTATCTTTTTGTGGCATCTTAAAATTCTATAAGCAAATAGAGTTTAAGCATATTGCTCTGCAAGTGAACTTATTAGCCATAGTCCCAACTATTTTGAGGTTGGGTATATGTCTCTTATCCTACCATTGAACCCAATACTATACCTCTAAAAATATTCAAAGTTTTAAATTACTTTTAATTATGTTAAATACATTTTTCTTTTGTCTCCCAATAAAGGTTTAAAAGTATCATTTCATGTTAGAGTTTCAGATTTCTTTAAAACATTATTTTAAGCATTTGAATTGTACTTACAATTGGTACACGTCAAAATGTGCCAACACAAATTCAAAATGGATTTTACTCCTTTACTATCCTTTCATTTAGTTTGCTTACTTTGAATATATAACATAACAATTAAGAGTTAATTAAATTGAAATCTTGAGAGAAAACAAGTTAAAAAGTAATTAAACATTTTGATCTACCTTACTAATAATATATCTCAATTAATATCTTATTAGATATCAACTAATATCAAAATGAATGCTATGGATAAGAGTCAAATGGAATTGACCTACAAATATTTCAACTAAAACTCTAGTTAACTTACATTTAACTATAAAATACGGTAAAAACTAATTAGCTTTATAACAAAATAAACATCATGAAAATAAAAAGTATCCCTTCATCCCTCAAAGTAAAATTATAAAACTTGTTAATATTATAAATTATAAACATTAAGGTACAGCTTATTAATATAAATGTTATTAATTTTTGAAAACCCAACTTATGTGGATTTGTGATCCACACCTCCTTCTTTCTTTGCTATACGAGGATATACATGCTATGAGGTTGCTCTAATAACACAAGCTCTAACACTACCCTCCTTGGAAACGAGCAACCTCCCTTCTCATCTTGTAATCATGATGAATGATGACACCACTTATCATTCCTCAACTTCTCCTCCTCTCTACGCTTCTCTTTCGTGACATGAATTTGCATCCCTCCCCTTTCCTGATTGAGAC
>JAOBBC010258295.1:0-14760 GCA_025388495.1 Curcuma longa | reverse complement strand
GCAAATTCAAGACTTCGCTTGCTTGCTTTGTTTGCATCAGAGTTTGGTTCCCAACGCCCACGTCTTTTGGGTATAAAATTTCTTTGTGCATGTGTTTTATGTAGTGGTTGATGCCTGGGTTGATGGCGATGCTCAATGCTCTGTTTCAGTTTAAACTTGCAAAGCTCAGATAGTTTGAGTAATTCAATTAATGATTTGGAAGAAACTTGTGCGTTCCGATCGATCCTAATGTGATTGCATTGTGCAGCAACATGTATGAGAGAAATGTATCTGGAATTTGTAATCCCTTTCTTATGCATACATCCTAAGAAAGAGCAAAGAGACGATCGAGCAGCAACATATTCAATACTTCCTAGTAGTAGATAGAATGGTCCAACTCGAAACTAGGAATTGGAATTTTAGCATCTTTTTCTCAACTATTTTGCAGTTGTTTAAATATGCTGAATGTATATGTAATTGGATGATAAAAAAAATGGTATTTTTTAGACCGTGCAGTTAGTTATGTGATTTACTCAAATCGCATAGTTGATTTTGGGATTATTCAAATAACGTATCCTATTTCTATTTTAACATTCTGCAAAATCTCTCCTTGTCGCGTTGTCGTTTGAATTAGATTTGCAATTTGAATTATTTTTTTATTTTTTTCTCTGTAAAAATTTAAAATATGATGTCGAAGTCATTCTTTGCTTGTGCGACAATCTTATTTTTTTTATTGATTTTTTTTGTTGAACGTCATCGACTTTAGCATTTTATCTTGACATTGTCGACCGCCCAAAGCTCTTGCATCATCACTTTCTCTGTGTCTGTACCACCTTCATCTTGACTCCTTTGTTCTCCAGTAGCATCACCTCCACCTCCACTTCTTTATTCACTGGTCTCATCATCTTTAACGTCTTCTTTATTCCTCACTAGCACTACCTTCATTGAATTCTTTTCATGGCTTCATCACCTTCAACGGCTTCAGTGAACGCTTCACTGTTCACTGACTTCACTTCCTTCAATGACTTTTCTCTTCTTCGACAGTATAATTTTCATCTGTTTCTCTATTCACTGGTAGCACTACTTTTACTTTCATCACATTCACTTCGGGATAATGTCAAAACTTCAAGATTTCAACTTGTTATCATCTTGAAGGATAATTTTTTTAGGGTATATGTTATTTATTTTTGCATTATAATTGCTTTATTGTTATAGAAAGCTTAGATTAACTTATGTAAGAAATATCCAATTGTTAAGTATGAAGAAAAAGTTACACTAGATTAGTAAGTTTAGATATTTTAGAGTTTTTTTTTCTAAAACTACCACAAAGGGGAAAGGGATAAGGAAAGGGTCATTCAAAAATACATTTCCATGAAAAATATATTAGTTGAAAAACATATTAATGTTATAAACAATAACCTTTTGTCATTCCTCAACACGTTAGAAATTTCACAATTTAGTAGATTACTAAAAACATATTTTAAAATTAGGATTCTAAAACAAAGACTTTTAAATTTTTTAACATAGCTGTGTCCTTCATAACAAAAGATGTAGCAATATTGTTTGGAATCTTAGACAGAGGCATATATGCCCAAATGGATTCTAATGTTGTTATGATCAATTATTCAAAAGGTTTTTTGCAAATAAAGAACTGAATCGATCCAGATTGAAAAACTTGCTAAAGACTTATTATCTCAATGTGAATTCAGATATGGATGTTTTGCTATTTTATAAATTTTACATTTTGTATCTTTTTTCTTCTGTTTTGTTTGCTTCTAGTATATATAAGTTATCTTTAGGGATTATAAATATTATAGATGATTTTGATAACCTAAGAAATTATAATTGAGTAGAGATAATATATAATTATATGACTCTTCAACTCTTAATATTTGAGGATATTTTTGCATCGAAGACTCCTAGCCCTATCCTCTCACTATCGTATATGAAGAGATTTGTTGATCTACTTGTTGTAAGTTTTGATTAACTAATTAATTTCATAAATGGGTAATATTATCTAATCGTTGAATTATGACATAGGCTTGGTTTCTTAAGTATGTCTCTATTCAACCGCTAAGTAGCATCGTATCACCAAGAATAAATAAGTGGAGGTCTATTTATTCTCATATAGAGAAAGTGAAGGCTAAGTTAAAAGGAGTCTCACCTCCTGGGCAACCATTATGTGTATTTCAATTAATATTAAAGTTATATTTTATAATTAAGGTTTTTAATTAATTATGTATCGTTATTAATTTTGTAGATTATTATTGATATTCTCCCTATCCCTAAGGAATTTCATTTACTTGGGACCCCCTCCCTGTTGATTTTGAGTCTACACCACAACATGGTAAGACGTCGATTGCACAATTTCATATGGACTCACAAGAAGCAATTGGATGTTTAAATTGCATTGAAAAGGAAAAATAAATCAAACTCTTACCTTTTAGAATGAAAGTTTATCTAAATTAAATGAGGGATTAGTTGTTATTTTGTAAAGGAAAGGTTTTTCTTATCTAACTAGTCACAATGCAGAAGATCCTTATCTTGAAGAAGTTTCAATTAATGTGATGAAAAGAAGACACGACAAAAGTCACTATGATCTCAAGATCACTTCTAAAGATACACCTAAATGGCTAGCAATGGTCCATGGTAGGAAGAAAAGCAAGAGAGGAATAAAGGAGTAACTTGGAGATAATGTCTAGGGCTGTGGATTTTAATATGCAAGACGAGAATACCGCTATATTAATCGACGACGAGATTGATGAAGAATAGGTGACCCATAAAAGGCAAGGAAGGAAAAAAAAAATTAACACTTTGAGACTGAACGCTAAAGTAAGTTGATATTTATGCAATAATATTTAAGTTTGATAGTAATTGCATTTTCATTGATTACATTTTTGTTGTTAAATATATTGAGTTGTGTTTATTTATAGTATCTCAAAGGAAAATTTAAAGAAACAAAAAGAAAAAATGATAAGAAGATTTAACCTACCTGATAGTAATGCTTCAAAATTTGAAATGACATATTTCTGTCTTTGTATGAGAGGAAGGTTACTACTCATTGATAATAGATGATTTACTCTCATGTGTGTTAGGGAGCATATTTACAGACGAGGAAATAATCAATGCTTATATTTCATTATTCTTTAGGGAATCATCTTAGTCTAGTAAGTCATATAATAAATCTATATATTGCTCAATCGAATTCACGGTAAAAAATTCACTTCATATTATAAATTTTAATTATGTTTGTGAAATTGTTACACTAATTTATTATCATATCTTAAATCTTGCGGTCATCATACGAACACTTATGGGAATAACTTTATACCAAATTACCAAAATGAATCTGGTTATCAAGAAGTTAGGTATATTTTTATACATATAAATATGGATTGTGCACATTATCATTTAATTGCTATGGACACCGATAAAAAATCTTTTACTATTTTAATTTGTTGTCTTACAACTTTAGGCATGATTAATATTTTTTAGAGCTGATTATTATTAATTCTTTAAAATTTACATTCTAGCACTATGCCACATTACTATATGTTTTTATAAATTATTTTTATCCATACGATGCTCACAGGTATCTAGATTGAAAATATTTCTCAGCAATAAATTAAAGGAAATGCACGATAGATTACAAGATTATCACCCTTTAAATGAATGAGCCTCTACCAAAGTTGATTATCCCCAACAAATGTTATTGTAAGTAAATTTACTATATTATTAGTAAATTTCAATGATACAATGTGATTATATTTTACTTATTATTTTAATTTTGTGATATTATAGGAACGATTGTGGTTTCTTCATTATGCAATATATTAGACATCTATTGTACAACATTGATATGCAATTCATTCAAAAAGACATTCATAAATTTAGAGTAGAGGTTGCAATATCAATCATTAGGGATAAATTTTATAAATTTAAATTAGAATGAAACATAAACTTTGTTATTATAAATTAATGTTTTTATCTTTATGTTGTTGAATTTATAATATGTTAGATCTTCTAAATTGTTATTTGTTGTCTTGTTATTGTATTTTGATTTGAAAATTATTTTATCTAGCAGGACATAGTCAAACTCTTGACATGAATGTGACTGGAGCTGGAATAAGCTCTCTCCTTGATATTTGGGGGGTTCACCATCTACATTAAGTGGATCTAGTGTACATGCAATAACTTATTTGAATTGATACATATTGAGTAATACTGTTCATGTTGTTATAATTTATACAGTGTGACAGTTCTAAAGTGAGATCTATGTAGTATGACAATTGTAATTTTATTAGGTTATTATTGTTATTGAAAAATTTTAGTTTATAAGTTGTAAATTGATATTTGATATGTTATAAAATGATGTTATTTTATTTGGGAAATATTTTATCTGAGTCTATATTGGTATTGAATTGTTGTTGAGATTTTATGATACAAGTAGAGTTGTAAAATGATGGTCTTCGTTTTAACATATTAACGAATGACCGATTCACATTCAAAAAGTCGTTGCTCAATAGGATGTATCACATTAGTATTTAAAGGCATGGATACATTCACGGGGATTGTTTGAGCCCACAGAATCTGGTCCCATATCATTTTGAGATTTCTAAGTCCATCATCCACTTTTGCTTGAAACCAACTGATAGACCTTAGCTATTCAAAAAATTAAAAACTTTATATCTATAGAAAGAGGGGAGTCCATGGAATATATTTATAGTGTTGGTTAGTGAGTATCATTGTCGTAGAAATTATAATAAGCCGAGACACCATTTCCCATGTCGATTCATGTTTAAAAAAATCGATGCTCTCAATAGGATGTATCACATTAGTGTTTGAGTGCATGGATACATTCAGGAGGACTGCCCAAGCCCACAGAACCTAGTCTCACGTCATTCTCAAGTCTCTAGGTCATCATCCACTTTTGCTCGAAATTAGATGATAGACCTTAGTAATTCAAAAAATTGAAAACTTTATATTTAGAAAAAGAGGCAAGTCTATGGAACATATTTATGGTGTCAGCCCAGTGAGTATCATCATCTTAGAAATTATAATGAGCTTTATCCATCTCCATTTTCCATGCTGATTCATGTTCAAAAAATTGATGCTCTCAATAGGTTGTATCTCATTGGTGTTTGAAGACATGGATACATTTAGGGGAGGGTTACTCGAGCACACAAAACATAGTCCCATGTCATTCCAAGGTCTCTAGGTCCATCAACTATTTTTGTACGAAACCAACTGATGGACCTTAGCATGGATACATTTAGGGGGGGTTACCCGAGCACACAAAACATAGTCCCATGTCATTCCAAGGTCTCTAGGTCCACAACTATTTTTGTACGAAACCAACTGATGGACCTTAGATATTTAAAAAAATCATAAACTATATATCTATAGAAAGAGGGGAGTCCATGGAACATATTTATGGTATCGGCCAGTGAGTATCATCATCGTAGAAATTATACTGGGCTTCAGGCACTATTTCTCATGCAGATTCATGTTCAAAAAATGGATGCTCTTAATAGGATATATCACATTGGTATTTGAAGGCATGGACACATTTAGGGGACTGCTCTAGCACACAGAACTTAGTCCCATGTTATTCCGAGATCTCTAGGTCCATTAGTCACTTTTGCTCGAAATCGACTAATCACACACAAACATATCAATCGATTGGTACAACCTCTAATGTAGACCATTTCCATAAGAACAAAGTCACTGACAATCAATTGGGTTAATGTTGCAGTCAATTCCAAACAATACTAGGACAATGAACAGTAATAGGTACACAACAACAACAACAACAATCTTACAACAATAAAAATTTAGACCAAGATAATTTATAAAACAACACACCAAAAAAACACAATAGTTAATACATTATTTGATATACAAGAAGTACAAACACACTGCACATTATCACCAACGAGATTGATGATTCATTTATTGTAATTTGAATTTCCTAAACTTGTCCCTAATGATTGAGACTACAACCTCTACTCTAAATTTACTAATGTCTTCTTGCGTGAATCAAGCCCTTGTTATTAAATGATGTCTACTCTTTCATTTAACTATGAAAATCCTTGATCAACCGAGGACTGAAATTGTTGATGCTCTAGACTGAGCTCCTCAAAGTGTGTATCAATGGAATCCTGGAGCTATAAAAAATGAGACTCAAGTTGGTCGAATCGATCATATAAACTTATCAGATATGAGAATTATTATTATTATTATTATTATTTCTTATTATTTTTATTTTTAGTGGATCAGTTTTGAACCAAATTAAATCAACTTAGTTTGGTTCATGATGGAAGAGAATTTTGGAAAAATGGAATAGATTAGAAATTTTATCTTAAGAAAATAGAACGAATAAAACTAGTTTAGACCAAATCGAAGGTTGTTTGATTAGTAAACTAAGCAAATCAATTAATTATAGAAAATCTTAAGTTTTAAGTCGGTTTAACTAAATCCAAATCCCAATTTGAGAAATTACTGTTATTCCTCAAAATAACTACCGTTGTCGCGACTTTCTCTTCTGCACCCGCGCCCGCGTCTCTCGCAACGCCGAATCTGACTGACGCCGCCGCCCTCGCCTGAGTTCGTCGACGAAAAACTTGGGTAGGGAGAGCTATAAGAGGGTTGCCGATGCAAGCAATCCTAACCACCACTTCTCTTCTCCTCTTCTTCCTCCTCACTGCCGTCGCGAACCAGCATCGCCGTCGCCATGTGGAGAAGCCGCTGCTCTATCGCTGCTACCCTAGTCGCCCTCTGCTGCGATACCTCTCTACACGACACCACCGCTACAAATTCATCGCCAGCCGCTTGGAGAACGCCACCCAACTGCTACCGCCGCCGCCGCCGCCGTCCCCTACCGACCGGTGCCACCACCATCCTCTGTTTCCTGGCATTTCCGCGTGGAGGTAATCGAGCAGCTGATGCCACCGCCGCCGCCGGATCACCGCCGCCAACCGGAGCTTGATTCTAAGGCTTCGGAAGTAGGTAAGTTTTGAATCTGATTCTCCCGGCATCGTCTGCGAAACCAAGCTCAGTCTAGGTCTAGTTCTGCCAAGCCAATTAATCCCTCAACTATGCTTCTGTAATTCACATCACTCTGAATAACAATTAGTGTAAATAACTAAGAATAACAATTAGGAGAATAAGTCCTTACCAGGAGCATTAGGAGAATCCAACCTTTAGGAAAGCCACGGTAGGTTCTTTAACCTAGGTTACCCCTTGAATGTGATCAGATTCTCAAGGAGTTGTTCTAAATTTTGGATATATTAAAGGAGGTATGTTACGGTTTGATTGGTTTAATTAGGGTTTCAGTGAGTTAATAATCAGTTAGTAGGGTTTACTATGGGGTGGAAATCTGTTGAATCCTAGTGAGTTACGTTCTTGAATCTTGATTACGGTTTCATAAGTTTATGAATTGGTTAGGTTATGGTTCTGGTTTAATTAATTGACATAAGATTATGCCTAATTAACAAAGAGATTAATTTAATTAGGTAAATAATTAATGACTAAGTTATTAATTAATAAAATTGGATTATTTAAATTTAGTTAATTAACAAGTCAGTTAATTATCATTTAATCTATTGATTAATTGGATAACTAATGATCGATTGGAATCCGGTGAAGGTTAACTTGTGTTAATTGAACTTAGTTAGGTTAAATTCAGTTGAGATGTGAGATTCAGTTGGGGTTTACGTTGGCATAGAATTTAATATATTGTTGTATTTAGTGGATGTTATATGTTATAATCTACAGGACCTTGATTTATGGATCCTGTTATACGGAGAAGTTCTAGTTTTGATGTGTGTCACATCAAGTGGGTATACCTTCTATCCTTGGACTCGTATAATTTTCCTGTGCATGAATAAATAAAAATTAAATGGCCATATATTTATAGATGTTTTTAAAAAGGGGATTTAAAACGATCTTTAAACTATTGAAACAGGGTTAAAATAATTAAATTATTAAAGGATAAATAATTGATTTATTCCCTGTTCGCTCATGGGTTCATCTGGGGGAATTAAAATGGAAAAGGGTGTTTTCAAAATTTAAATAGATACTCTGACTTACTTTGCCTGTTGATACATGTCTTTATACTGCTTGATCTTTTATTTCTCATATTGTTGATATTGCATCTGGTTGATACTTATCCTTACCTGTAATCTTATAGTGATACCTAAATAAATGAAAAGATTTGATTTGATTTGAGTTGGTCATTTAGACCAAGTCGAAAAAGATACATATTGAGAATGTAACCATTATGATAATTGATGAAAAAGATATAACGGGAAATGAGATAAAAGAAAATGATAAACATTAAAAATGTGTTAACTATAAGCCTAACTTTTATACCAGAGTTTTAACAGAGTACTGGATCGTACACCTGAGGAGTGGTGGCGTGATATAATCCTTGGTCTAGGGACTGTACACTTGAAGAGTGGTGGCGTAATGTAGCCCTCGCGGTTCAGGGACCATACACTTGGATAGTGGTGGCATGATGTAGCCCTCGGGCCCGAGCACTTCACCGCCCACATATTATTGTGGTAGAGCAGAGGCTGCAGTCAGTGTTTATCTTGTCTTCCACCGGTGAGGGCTCTCTAGCTCGTACGTTAGATAACGTATGTGACAATAAATTATGAGGAGGCTATAGGCTATTAGCCTATATATGAGTTATTATTATTCTCTGATGATGTTGGCTCCTGATTGATTATATAAAATATTGATACTGATTTTAATCATGTTGAGATTAGACTGATGATGATATATATATAATTTGATTAAATTGATCATAATTGAGTTGAGATAATCTATAATTTGATTAAACAACAAAGATTGAGATGATTTATCACAATTGATGATAATAAATGATAATCAAGTTGAGAAATGAAATTCATACATAAAAATGTGATATGATTCCAGACAATGATAGCAGAAGATAATGGTACGTACATATGTATTTATCTTATGTATACACGGAGAACTTTGTGAAGAAATTACGGTTGAGATAATAAATTATGATCTACTCTGTTTCTTTGGCTTCTTAAATAATATTAAGTTCATGCACATCTTTTTTAATTACACACTTAGCCTTTTGCTAACTGTCTACATTCTTTGGCCTCCAATTTTGCAGACACATATTCGATACTACCCTAGTTCAGTGAGTTTTCTTTAGAGTCGCTCAGAGACATTGACGTACAATTTGTCGATTAGGTTTATTTTGTTTAAGAGTACTTTATGTCGATACAGGTGAAGGTTTTGGTTATTCTATCTAATACAATATGGATGGTTCTTTTATACTATTTTTTTTTGTATTGGTCCTTTTATTAAATCGTCACCAAGTGAGGTGCCTCCCGGTGTGCAGGAACGACGCCACCGGGGCGTGACAAAACTAATCTCAACCTCATCCTCTAACATAGGCCCTACATAGTCCACATGTCATGTTGCATCTTGTCCATTCCCAATCTCAGTTTGGGTCCTTCATCCACTTGTCGATCGTCAATCCACTCCATTTTTCCATGTATTTGCCCGCTAAGGAGAATGTACTTGAGGTGATCCTATCATATTTCGCAGCCATGGAATACAACACACCTTGAGAAACATTTATGCTGACAGATTCCAATCAGGCTGTTATAATGTGAGCAAAAGGCATGTGAACCTAGCCCTGTATCGACTTGATGAAGTGGATGATGCAATGAAACATGTTCAAAGCCACATTTATGTTAAGAGTGTGGCGAAATGCATATAATATAAAGAAGTGTGGAGGTCTAATAGTGGTTAGTGGATGGATCACTATAGGTAGAATGCAACTGACAATCACTTTATACAACACATTGTCAGGGGCGGCTATTTCATTACCTAGACACGTATTGAGATCAACGGGACAAGGTTTTTGGAAAAGTGTTGATATATGGAAGAAAATGATATCTATTCAAAGGGCATTGGCAGAGGCTCATTCAACGAAGGGTAGAATACAAAATTATTGGTAGAAGCGCGACACTCTAAACAATCCTAGAGAATGGCAAGAGTAAAGTCCAAATTATGATAAGCAATACGGGTCTGGTATTTAAGACCATCAGCTAATGGATGTAGGTTGTTGTAAAATTCAAAAACTAATTTGAAGTTAATATGCCATTCACAATAGAACTGATAATGCCAAATGATTTGGAGCACATCAAAGCAATTGTCATAAAAGAATTGTACATCTAGTGACCTCGCTGCAATCAGTTGATACTTAGGAGTTGGACAAGTTTTTTGATTGTATGCATTGTGACTTATTTATTGTGTACTTGATGAGCCTTCACTGAAGTCAAGTTGTTTACATTTTTGCCTATTTATGCATAAATGTTAGATGAACCATAATGCATCAACCATGCAATCATGCAAATGCCAAATTGATGCATGAATTCAAAACAAACAAACGACAATCGATTAGTGAATCAATTAAAAGTAATAGAGTTAAGAACAAAAGTTGCAATTAGGGTTTACTTGGGTGTCATATGAGGGTTTAGGGTCAATGTAAAAGATCCCTAAAAGTCATCGGAATCCAAAGTCACCGAGATCATAACTACTTGTGTGAGCACTTAGAGGAAATGAATATCCCTAAAAGAAGACCAAATCTAGGGTTAAAAGTGGAATGCCACAACTGGATTCCTAAAAGAAAAAGATTTTAGGCTTACCCAAAGCTTACCGGACCGTGAGTTCGCCAGAGAGGGCATCAGAGTAGGAGCTCAACAATTGAGGAGAAGCTGATGACTGTGGAACTTGAATTTAAGAGAATCGATTGCTAGGGTTTAAGGTTTATATATGTTTCTACCCAAATCAATTGTTACACTGTAGCAATCGATTCGCTCCACATCTATACTCATGAATGGAGTCCAAATCAAGTACTACAGTACATGAATCAATCAAAAACCCTTCTATGACATTTCTGCAAAAAAAAAGGTGGATCCGCCACCTTAGCGGCCCCACACGGTCGGCCCCACGATCATCTGTGAGGAGGTAAATCGAGAAACTGCAGTTGGTCATGACGCTGACCATGAACAATACCTCGATTGCTACAGTAAATCAATCAATTACAAAATCCTCTATGAAAATGATCTGAAATCTTAATCGATTGCTACATTATCATAATCGATTAAAAAATATTTTATGATAATTAATAGTATATCCAGTTGATTACTAAAGTGTCGTAATTGATTGAAAACCATTCTGTGATAATAATCTATAATCTTAATCGATTGCTACAGTGTAGCAATCGATTAAAAACCTTTTTATGATTACGAACCCCTACTGCTAATCTATTGATATGACTGTGTGTGATCAATTGGTTTCGTCTAAAAGTGGCTAATAGATCTAAAAACCTCATAATGACATGGGACCAAATTCTTTATATTCGGGCAGTCCTCCTGAATGTATCGATGCCCTCAAACACCAAGGCGATACATCATATTGAGAGTAATGATTTTTTGAACATGAATCGAGAAGAGAAATAGTGTCCAAAGCCATTATAAATTTGATGACAATGATACTCACTGACTGGCTTCATAAATATATTACTTAGACTCTCCTCTTTCCGTAGATATAGAATTTTAATTTTTCAAACAGCTAAAGTCCATGATTCAGTTTTGTGTAAAAGTGGCTGATGAATCTAGAGACCTCTAAATGCTTCCAAATAAAGTTCTATGTACTTGTTTTTGTCACCTCGATACATCCATGCTGTTAAACACAACCACGATACATGTATCGAATCTATTTTTTCTATACACATGTTTAACAATTGATATACTATAATTTTTTTAACAACAATATTAATCTAATAAAAATAAGTGTCATAACTCAATCCAACATAATTTTATAACTATTATATAAAAAAACAACAACAATAAGAAAACCAACTGATTTATTGAGTTGTAAAAGCACAATAGACAAGAAGATCATAATAATTTTGAGAAAAAAACTACTTGTTTTCCCAATTTAAGTCTAGAAATATTAGCAATATTTCTTTATTTAATTCCCTTAATATGAGTCATTATTAAGAATTCAAATTGTTTTCTAAGAACAATAACCAAATAACCAATCATTGTTATAGGTTCATTACTTATTGCAATTTTGATCAACACCTACAAAATTTTAATAGATATTTTTAATTTAGATAACTCTATTTGCTAAGGGGATAAATTATCTTACACTACAAAAATATTATCAAATAGCGATGAACTATTTCCGTCGCTATTCCGTCGCTATTCCGTCGCTAATCCCGATTAGCGACCGAATAACGACGGAAACAGTCCGTCGCTTATTTTTTGGTCGCTGACGTCACTTTAGCGACGGAATAAATTATTCCGTCGCTAATTAGCGACCGAATAAATTATCTTTGGTTGCTGACGTCACTTTAGATAACTCTATTTGCTAAGGGGATAAATTATCTTAATTGATATATCTATAGTTACTTGTATGACTGAGACATCTATAGCCAGTTATATTTTTTTACACCAAGTATTCAATTTACATTGATTAATTTTGGGAAGGACGATCTGATCTCATATTTCGCCCATTAAGTAAATTCAAGAAGCAAGGTGGCTCCTGACGTAGTGCTCCAACATCATTTGTTGTTCAAACACAACATATATATACATGGGTTTTAAATTGAAATTGATTGGGAAAAGTAACCTACCTCTTACCACCACGCCATGTAGGGGACATCTATAGCATGTCATAGTCCCTACACAAAGAGGATCATGATGATGCTTATAAATTCTTACAACTATTAAAATTATGATTGACATCGGGGCTCTGCTCCCTTCCATCAAAAGCATATTGGAGGACTCAAGATCTGATAATTTGTTATGATTTGGAAGTATACCTCTATCAATAGGATAGTAAAAATGGTATAAAAGGTAATTTTATTATTATTATTCTTCCTCTATCATTTTTTCCCATTCAGCCAATGTTGATTTGACTGTCGATGGAGTCACACGACCATGTCGACAACCGTTGACGATGGTTGAAGTGCAAATTCCGAAACAATTCGGATAGAAGGAAACTCTATCGAATTCAAACTCGTGGGAAGGGTGCGGTCGAGCAAGGGAGCTGTGCATGATCGACATCATCAATCACTATTGTGTGAATTAAACAAAGAGGATACTTATATTACATCATAGGCTCTACCTAAAAGGAGATTATAATGATGCATTTGGTCTTTATTATTATATTTTGGCTTATAATGATGGCAATTATATTTTTTTATTATTATTTTAATATAGACAATTGCTAATAAAAAGGTGTCTTTTGTGATAATAATGAAATTTGATATTTAATGTTAACCATTAGTAGTAGGAGATGGAAGGCTAATATTAATTGTATCCTAAAGGCGAACTAAAGCTCTATTTACTCCCAAGTATGGATTGAGAAAAGAAAGAATAAAAAAAAATCTTCTCTAGCAAAAAAAAAAAAAAGGTGGAGAAGAAAAAAAAATGAAGCAAACATAAATGAGATGTTTAAGTAGTCTAAAGGTGTCCCCGGGGCAATGGTGCAACGGTAGGACATTCGGATTGTAACTTAGGGATCCGCGGTTCGATCCCTAGCTACGACGTATTTACAAGAATTTTTTTCCAAATGGGGAACGCAATCAAAGGATGTTGGGCATCTGGATTGGCCGCCGTATGCGCTTCCCGATTTACCTTGGTGGTCGATGGGAAATTTCTGTGGGACTGGGCTGACCACCCCCAGAAATGTGGCTACTGGATTATCATTTTTTTTTAAAGTAGTCTAAAGGTTTTTATAAAAGATCAATCTAATGCACGAAGCTTCCATAAATGTGGGATCTTAAAAAATTATCTATTATACATACTCTTAATTATCTTGTTTTTAAAAAGACTATTTTGATATTCGAACTTGTGACTTGAAACTCTAAGGGTTTTAATGTTAAAGAAAATAATCCACATTTATCCTAAACTAACTAAGACCAAGTTTAAAGGTTAATACAAACTTAATGATACTTTTGGAACACATAAGATAAGGTGAGTATCAGATTAGACATCTTGTGACAACTCATAATATTCGTAAAGATAATAAGAGACCAAGTGAATCCAAACACAATAAAGTGAACTCCTTGACACTGAGAGATCTAGTAAAGAAAATGATATAATTTTTAGTATAATTGCTTGTTCATTAAGTAAAGACTTAAGTTGAGTGTTCAAGATGAAATTGTACGTCAACAAGTCTTATGATATAGTTGTCTACTAGCATTTGCAAATGATCATCTAAAATTATAATAATAAAATCTTTTACTTTTTCACATGATTAAAGAAAAGCGATAAGAAAGATCTCATATAGTTCCATAGAGTTAGATTTAAATATCTCACAAATCTTTTTAGAGAAATCACAAAGTTTATTATTATTATTATTATTATTATTATAATTCAGGTATTCAATTCTTACTATTCGAATCATTCTAGAGGTGACTGATCCAATCCCATAAAAAATTTTCACTGACTACTAAAATAAATTTGAAAGTTTTCATCCCACTATAGGAATATATTTTGTAGTATGTCGTAGCTGAGATGAGATTCGAACTAGATGTTTGGATAAACTACTGAACATTTTACTGTTGCACCGTAACCCTGGGACATCATAATGCTTACTTTTATATGCCCAATTAAAGAAACATCATTGAGGTAAATGTCATATGGTTTTAGAAAAATTCTTAGATTTCTCGTAAGGTTTAGAGATCTCATAAGTTGTTCCCGGGGCATAGTTAAG